>MU185259.1:44229-80158 GCA_016904865.1 Pissodes strobi | reverse complement strand
CTTCTAAGTAACAGGGCTATAAAAAATACCATTTTCACCAGGGTCTTTCCGAGGGATCACTGACCATTTGCTTGGGGCCTTCCTTATCTGAGTAGGAGCCCAGCCGTCTTCTTCAGCTTGGACCAGACAGAGAGTTTAGTGTAACCTGGTTATCTTGACTACTATCTTGCCTAGGTCTTCCAGTTACCAAGGATAAAACACATCGTCAAATCTGGTAGGATCAATTGATTTATCGTGCTACTACCTTTAATTTTTCAAATGAAAATACTAAATATAATCTACCGAGAAGCACCTACTGGAAATAGTACTTCCAGAGATACTGAGTTTTAGTTATTTAGTGATTTTAATAAGAAACAGTCCTCTAATATACTCTAATTCTTCTACCGTTTCCTCTCTTGGTATAATCTAAATTTACATGGTACAATTATGGCGATTATGCTATTTATATTAAGGTAATTATATCTATCAGTAAAACACGTGGCAGAAATTTAATTTAACTTATTTAAACCTTATTATTGAACGTTTCGCCTTGATATCGGTCAATTGAGCTCAATTTTCCTTATTTGGTGCAGCTATATTTATTTCTATATATTTTATTCATTAAACCTTTTTTAGTTTAGCATGTTGAAGACACTTTAGAAGTCTTCAATATTCCAGCTGCCAGGGGAATAAGCTAAGCGTAGTTTAGTGGATATTTATTCCTAAATTTGAAAGTATAAATTGTTACATATTTAAGCAATAGTAACTGGGTAATATTAAAATATTCTTTTAAAGTTAACCCCTCTCTTTAATTAGCATCAAGGTAATTTATTGGGATTTTTATATAGTAATTAGTAATGTTAAGTTAATGATCAGGGACTTGCTAAAGTACTATAGTTAGTGCTTCTTTTTGATTTGAAAGGCCTAAATCGTTTAATTGATACCTGATTGTTGTCAAGATGAAGCTTAGTTAACATAACAATTAATATAATTGTAATTTAAACATTAATTACCAGTTGTGGTATATATAGGTCAGCTTAAGTGATATTCCATAAATTTTTTTAGCATAATGTTAACCAAGAATAATCAGAAAATCTTCTAAATTTTAAAAAAGTATTTTTTTGTAATAAACTGGTTGTTTGTATTCCTGGTATTTATTTTGGCAACTGTATTTACCTATAATTCAATATCATTCTATTTTTTACCTTTTTTCACAACCTTTTTTATCCGATTTTCATACAAACAGTATTTCTATAAATTTCGTACAATAAAAATTTAGTGGCGCCCTACCCTCTAACTGCCAAAGACCTCGACCCACGCCTTCTATAAAATAAATATATAAACCGCTGAGTGAGCTAGGCATATGGACCAGCCGGATGAGCAATTTGGCGAATAAGGCTAGTTACACAATTGAGTGCAACTTGGGTTAGTTACCTTACTGGCTCAACCGAACCCAAACTAACCTTTACTAGGTCCGTGAAGTTAGCCCCCAATGTATGTTTTTTTTCCTTGAAAATTTCAGGATGGTTAGTGCTTCGTCAGTGCTTTTTAGTGCTTCAAAAAGTTTCGTGAGTGCTTCTTTTGTTTTCGAGATATTCAATTTTATTTTATTTCAAGGTCAGCCCCCAAAGTATTTAGGATTGGGTCAAATTTGGCGTCATTCTTTAGTGCTTTTTAGTACTTCAAGAAGTTTCGTTAGTGCTTTTTGGTTTACGAGATATTCAAGATTTTAAATTCAAGGTAAGCCCCCAAAGTGTTAAGGATCGGGTCAATTTTAGTGTCATTCTTTAGTGCTTAACAATCTCTTAAAACTTTGAATAGATTCAGCATTCTTAATGCTAGTTGGTAAGTTATTAAACTCATTCATTCCTCTATAAAAAATTGATATAGTCGCATCATGTTTTTTTGTTCTTAGTATGGTAAAAGTCATCAACATTTCGAGTACCATGTGAGTGGATTTGACCCCTTTATACTCATTGAAATATGCTGACAACATGCCCCTTTTAAGTCTATTAATAAATAATATTGTGAGATAGCTCAATCTTTCCCTTACCGTAAGCCACCCAATAGTAGTCTGCATTAATTTTATTGGAGTGTGCCTGTTGAATCTTGTATTGTATTGTATTGTATGCAAAGAGGTTGCTCGGCTTTTCAGCCCTTCTTCACTTAGACCTAAAAGGTCTTTTGTTACTACCCTGCTTTAGAATTTCCAAGAAATGCCACACTTTTCGCGAAGTTCAGGATATTTCTAGAGGCCAGTTGTGTAATATCCTTGGGATTACATACTACTCCTTCCGGATATTTAAGCCTTTGGCGAGTCAGTTCTCTACATTCGCAAAGAATGTGTTCCGCAGTTTCGTTTGCTGAAAATCTACAATGTAGATCCTCAGTCTTTTCCATGTTGTGGAGATGGTATCTCCATGGTCCATGACCTGTTAGGAAGCTAGTGACCAGTCTTAGATCGTTTTTATGGAGCTCTAGTAGCTTCTTAGTGTATTCAGGCGAGTGCGATATGAATCTTTTCGCCTGTCGTTGTCCTGGAGTGTTTCTCCAGTAGGCCTCTTTCTGCCTTTTTTCACACTTATTGAGGTCCTTTCCGAGGTGTCCTCTGGTGGTGCCACAGAATGGTTCAGGTCCGTAGAATTGACTCTGTGCTCATTCTCTGGCCAATTGGTCGGCAATTTCATTGCCTTCCACTACTTCGTGCCCTGGCACCCACAACAGAGTCACTCTGTTATGCTTAGCCAGTTGGTTAAGAGCGTTCCGGCATTCCCAGGCAAACTTTGAGTCAAATTAAAGCCGCCTGGCTGTCGGATAGTATATTTATGGTTGCGCCTCTCGGTGCATTCAGAGGCGCACAGTTCAATGGCATGGATCTCTGCTTGAAATATGGATGAGGTTTTACCTAGAGGTTTTGACATCCTGTATCTAGGACCATAAACTCCGGCGCCGACCCCTTGTTCCATTTTAGATCCATCTGTGTACCAGACCAATGTACCTCGTTCGGGCTCATTGTAGGGCGATCTTTTATGATCACCTTAAAGGAGCGTTGGAAATTCCTTGTCTTTGGCATATGGTCTGTTCGTTTGGCCAGCGATCCGACTCTGATTGTGTCCAGAATCTTTAATGGCCAGTCAGATCACCTGACTTAGTTAATTGGGTCTGGGTTGCTCTGGACGCGCTGAATAATGCCTCCGTCCTCACGTTTAAATGCAGGGGAAGAAAGTCCAGCATCGTCTCCAGTGCTATCGTGGGGCAGGTTTTTATTGCCCCTGTGATACCCATCAAACAGGCAAGTCTTTGCACTTTTTGTAGCTTGCCTTGCGTAGTCTTTTCCTCTGTTTTGGTCCACCAGACCAGTGAGGCGTATGTGACTATTGGTTTTACAACCATAATGTATTACTAATAGATCATCTTGGGTTTTAAACCCCATGTTTTGCTAGAAAGTCTGTGGCATGCCCAAAGAGCCGCTGTTGCCTTTTTGGTAGTCCTTTCTATATGTTCATTCCAGTTAAACCTGCGGTCGAGGACTATTCCCTGGTACTTAACACTGTCTGAGAGTTTAACCGTCACGTCGCGTCGTCTAGGCTAGGGGCTGTAAGGTCCACCTTTCTCCTTTTTGTGAACGGTACTATAACGGTTTTACTGGGATTGACATTTAGTCCTTCCCTTATACACCAGTTTATTAACAAGATGTAAAGCATTTTGCATTTTGGCCGATACTGTGCCATTATACTTGCCCTTAATTGTGATGACTAGGTCGTCAGCATACCCTTGGACGTCACACCCTTCGGTTGTTAGTTTTACTAGGAGTCGATCTACTACCAAGGACCACAGTAAGGGCGATAAAACTCCGCCTTGCGAACACCCTTTTTCTGCTTCTTCTGTCGCTACGAATGTCTTTTCAATGTCTTTTACTAGGCATTGGAGCGCATTTATCGTGGATTTTGCCGGTTGGTAGGCAAACTTTTTTGGATGTAGTGGGGTTCTGGAGATAAACTCGCCCCTGATGTATTCATTTATGATTTTTTCCATACTTTTAAGTAGGAAGGAGGTCAGACTGATGGGGCGATAGGCCCTTGGTTCGTCCGGTGGACGATTCCCAGCCTTTGGGATAAACGCAACCCTGACTCTTCTCCAGTTCTTCGGAATGTAGCTGTGGATATAGATAGCTTTGAAGATTGTTTTCAGGTACGGTAGGAGTTCCTCACTGCCTTGTTGGAGCAGAGCAGGAAATATGCCGTCCGTACCTGGTGATTTATAGGGTTTGAAGCTATTCAATGTCCATTTGATCTTATTGTCTGTAAAGACGCGAGGCTTCTTCCCCGTCTGTTGGGTCGTTCAACGTCCCATAAGGGGGGTTCCTCTTTCTGCTTTGCTTCCATGACAGCAGATCCAGGAAAGTGGGTCTTTAAAAGGATCTCTAAACTCTCCTGTTGTATCTCGGCGTAGCTGTTGTCCGTCTGTCTTTTGATTAGACCGATTCCATTTGAGTGATCTTTTGCTAAGGTTTTTTGGAGTCGCACTGTTGGGGCCAGTTCATTGATCCCTTCACACAAAGTTCTCCATGTCTTCCTCTTAGATTTCCTCATTTCTTTGTTATATTCAGCTAGGGCTCTGTGACAGTTGTCCCAGTTGCCCGAATTCTTTGCTGCGTTAAAGGTCTTCTTGATTTTGCCTTTAGTTTGTCGAGTTCCCTATTCCACCAGGGGACATCTCTGTGGGATTTTGTTTTCTTAATAGGGCAACTTTTTTCATATGAGGTCATTATTATCTCCTCTAAATGTTGTGAGGCCGCATCGAGCTCCTCTATTGTTTCTATGGTTGGAGGTACTACTTCAACTTCTGACCTTAGGTAATCCTTATAGAGGACCCAGTCAGTTAGTTTGGGTACACGATTTTCATCCAGGCGTTTTATCTCTGCCTCCACGTCGAACCGTATGGGCGTATGGTCCGACATGGAATCTGTTGCATCTTAGAATAGTTCTCATTCCTTTGTTATACAGAACCTGTAAAGATTGAACTGAACCCACATCTTCCAAATAAGGTATACTAGCACGGTAATCAAAATGGGGTTGTATAATAGTTTTAAAAACAGTCATTCGGGAGAATAAGGACAAACATTTACTTATTCTACGAAAAAAGAAAAGTTTCTTGGAAATTTTTTTGTGGATATATGCAAAATCACATTTTAATGATAGTGCGCATTCCATTATAAATCCAAGATATTTAATCTGGCTTGCCCACTCCAATTCTTGATTATGTAATAATAACCTAATGCTTTTACTATCAACATCTTTAATCCTATTACGGCTACCAATTAGCATGGCTTTTGTTTTATCGGCATTTAGTCTCAACTTATTGAATTGCAAAAACTTTTCAATGTTCCCCAGTAATGTCTGCATCCGATCAACTACTTCCTGGATACTAGGGCCACTACATGCAATGAGTGTATCATCTGCAAATAAATTAATGAACTCCAGACCCTCCACATAGTTAATATCGTTGATAAAAATTAAATATAAAGCAAAGTACCTAAATTCTAAGTTTTCTGTCTGTTTTCATAGACAATATAATAATAATTATTGTTCAGGTTTCCTAGGTTTTTTTTATATACATTCACTCTCTAATTTTCTAATATTATTATACAAATTTTACTTCAAATGAAATTAAAAAAACCGTAATGTACACGAAATGCACCAGTTTAATATGCAGTAAAATGTGCAAACGCTTCTGCTAGTCTTCCTATCATTCGGAGCGTTGCGATTGCTCAGTGGGATAAGACGGGCTTTGGCGCGACATTCTGGATGTATTAGACGAGTTTTGGAACATTTGTCAATATTTTTCTCTAAAACGCACCGAAACCTGCTCGTAACTAACTACTTAATCCATTTTTCCAGCTTCAGACCGTTTCCAATGAAGCTTCAGGCCATTAACAATTATAATTCAAAAAGCGTAGAATTTTTTCGATTTTCTGCACGTTTCAATTTAACCTCGAATCCGTGGTATTTTTGGATCTCGTACGGAATATTGTTACAAAGCTTTTTTATAGCAGAGATTACGAGGTTTGCGGATCTGAGACTGATTTCTTGAAAATAACTACGCGTTAGCTAGCATGCTCGATTAAAATAAATTTTTCGAGCCCAAATTCAAACAATGACCAATTTGATATTTTCAATCGGATTGATGCGATTCTTTGGTATAGTCTGCTCATACGTACAAAAATTTGGTAGCTCCAGATATATTACGGGACATCATGCTTCATCTTAATTTTACTGCAGAAGGTACTAAACATTATTTAAATATTAAATGTATTTATTACCATATTTATTAAAACTTTGATAATATCTGATTATATTTAAGCAAAAAGCCCTTTATTATGTTTTGCTACAAATAAGTTACACATTACCCAATTTGAAATAGATTTTGAGTCCTATATATTATAGGCGACGTAACTTTGGAATAGGCGAGGACGTGACAACCCTGCATGGTGGAGCGGGAGCGGTGAAGGGGTGATGGCGGCATTCTGATTGGTGGATGTCAATCGAGTGGCGTGCGGCAGCAGAGTGGAGTCATAAAGTGATGTAATTATGATGATTGTATCGAGGTTTAAGGTTTAAGGTGAAAAGATTAGTTGCTGTATTAATAAAGGCGAAATAAAACGAGTTATTACAAAGTGTTATTTATAGATCAGAAGTCGGATAACCATCAGATTGTGGTAATTGTTGTAAAAACCGTGAAAAACGCGATTCACGGCGAGTTGAATCACGTTGGAGCAATACCTCCTGAGGTATTGGTTGGAGTCGAGTCTTCTTTTTGTTTGTGCATGGCGACATCACAAAAAATTCTAACAATGGGGAGGAGAGAGAAAGGTTTTTGCTAACCGTGACAATGAATTGATATTTGACCATTTTTGAAAAAGTTGCGATACGTGTGCCGATTATTATTGTAAAAATTGTGGCGTATTATAACTGTATTTATTGGTGTGTAAAAGACGTTTTTCTAGTGATTACCTATGGAGGAAGGCAGAAGTGACGATTCAGAACTGGATTACGAACTTGAATTGAGCGAGGCTGACGAAGGCGAATTGGCGATGGAAGAGGACACAGTCTACATGGTACCTTACAGGTTGAAAGTCAGTTGTGGCTGCCGAAATAACCAATGTGACAAATCAAAAGACGCCCGTTGGTACGGGCAGTACCCAGTACCAAGGACCAAAACTCAGATAATAGTATGTTTTAATATTGTATTGATTGCATATTAATATTATTTGTAATGCTGGTTGCACACCGTGTGAATGACACAGGTGACGAATTCATTGAACTGTTCCTGTTTATTAAAAAGTTTTTGCTAAGCAAACAAATAGTGTATTTTAACCACTATAATATGTTGATTTGTATCGATTTGAACTTGGAACCAATAACATGAGTCACATCCACATCGCATAATAATAAATTTGGCAACTTTTACACTAACAAATTGTATCTGGGTTAGTTTAAACGTATTAAATTAATTGGATGTCTCCATCGAGTTGACATGTGCGTCCATTACCTACGGCGCAAAAAAAAAATAAACCGAAATAATTGTTACACGCGTGATTTAAATTTATTTAAATGCGCCAAATTTTAACATCTGTTTCCTGCACTCTACGTTTATCTTATCCAGGTTGAAGTAACAATACGTGTGTCAACATTAATATATTCTGCTTTTGGCATTTAGCCAACAAATTGCGTTTAACATCGGTTAATAAACGTCTTAGTTCTCGTTTATTATGGTTGTAAAACGACGGCGAAAGCCACAATTAATGAGCTGAAATTAAATTTTTCAAGAAATGCTAGGAAATACTCCTACGAAAATGATAAACCTTTAAAAATCCAAATCGAAAGCAATAATTACGGGAGGATAGCCCATTCCTACTACCCAGTGCTACCAACAGAACCTACTAACCGAATATTGCAAGCATGCCGCGTGGAAAAATAAAAGAGGTCACAAAAAGTTCTCAGAAATGATCAGCAGGTGACTGAAATTAAGTTATGAAATATTCAAACCGAAAATAAAATATTAATTAATATGACGGTTCTAATGACACTTTACAGTAGGCTTTATTAACACAATTCTTAAAAATATAGGACTGTTTGCTGGCTGTTCTACGGTAATGTAATATAAATCAAGCTAAGTTATACTAATGACATAATATCCTATTTTAGTGACTTGATCAAACCTAAGCGATCTATGGTTTGCTTATCAACTAAAATAAATATAGTCACAAAGTGCCTGAGGGCTACATAAGAGAAAGCGATGATCAAAATAGCTACTCAAGGCCACAACAGTGTTATAAAAACTAGTACAAAAATATCATTAAACTATATATAGAACAAAATCAATTTACATTAATAAATGCGGCAACCTTAAGCTTATTGACAGCAAATCGAATCAATAAATTTAGAATTCAATACTCTTCGGTTAAGAGTATTGACCCCTTTTCAATAATTCTTTTTTTTGCTAAATGCAGCGTGTAAACTGAAATTTAAAAATATTTTACACTGGCAAAATCGGACTGTTACAGGGTATAGGTCTCGGTTTCGGGTTCAGTTCCAGAAGTAGCGGGCAGTGGAATTTTGTTTCTTCCATGATACTAGTTCGCTATGTTGCTTTAGGTTAATGAAAAGAGATATGTTAAACATGATGGTTAGATGTAAGGTATTTGATATTTTTAATCCATTTATATACTTTGATTAGCTTGGCTTTGCTTACAGAGTTTCGAAGTGGAAATTGCGTACATATTAAATCTCCTACGCAACCCTTCCTGCCTTTTTTAAAGCAATAAATTTCGCAAAAGATAAACCCAATAAACTGTAAAAATTTATTACCCGCGGAACAACTGTAAAAGGCCGAAGATATAGCACGTAAAGTTTGAGCAGTAAACTTATATTGCCAGAAAGTTTTTGTTGAATATAGATGATTGATTATGGACACTCCGGCATTCTTACTATATTAATGAATTGAAAGAAAATGTTTAAAAATTAAATAGTATTAACAATATGACATATAGATGTATTGCAGTAAATCAAATTTAAAATTTAAAAAATATATATAACAGTTAATAATAAGCTTATCAAATTTATCAAAATCTTACTATTTTAAAATATCTCAAAATCTATTTCAAATTAAGTAATATGCAACTTATTGGTAGCAAAATATAATATAGGACTTTTTGCATAAATATGCTCAGATATAAGGGATTTTTTTTAATTATTTATATCAAAAAAGTTAAAAATATTATTTTTGGTAATAGTTTAAGGATTGTTTTGTAACTACCTAATGAATGTGTATATAAATACTGCGGTTAATAAACTATTTTTTTTATTTCTAAAAATGAAATGTACATAAATGGAATAAGACAGGTTCTGGAATGGACGCGACAATTCATGGCGAAACTACGTCCCAAGTTAAGTTTTGAGACTACATACAAAAAATTACCGACAACCAGACGGCGCGAAAGGATAAGCGATAAAGCTCTAAGTCGAAATGTCAAATTAAATATGAAAAGGAAATTATTACGGTTTTTGTCTCCGTCCCGTTCCACGCAACTTTGGCCGTTTACCTTTTGCTTATTCGACTAAGGCTTATTATGGGCTTTTGTTATAAACCGAAAGGGAGGAGATTTAATGCGGATTCCGTAATTTTCCGAAAATTGTATGTCTAATGATTCGGGACGTGAGCTTATCCCGAATGGATCCTCTTCTTCTTGTAAATTAGCATAAACATCGCTTTCTGCAATATGGCTGGACTTAAGGCTTCTGGTGAAGTGAGATTTTAAACCCAAAACGAAATAGCTGAAACATGTTTGAAATTAAATCTTCTGAAAGCCGTCTAAAAGGTTTCTTGGTCCCTGGTCAAAATGTTGTTGACCAGCAACAAGAGCGCTCGCAAAATGCAGTGGATCACTCGCACTGGCAAGATCTGGGCCCGTTCGACTTCAGTCGAACGGGCGAACAAAATCACTTTCTGAATGCCCGATACAAACATTTGACCAACACCAACGAGCAAGGCAATGAAAACTGTGCTTCTACGCTTAAGTTTATGTCTTCACTGTCTATCTCTAGTTGTTTATAAATGTGTATGTATGCGCTTACGCATAAGACTATGCCTATACCTACCTTAATTTTTTAGATTTTCTCATTCTGTTGCAGGTATTTTACTATGGCTAATCAGAATTCCCAAGTTAATCTGATACCGTGGCCACCCAGATCTCCAGATACGTTTCCTATCGAGCTCACTGCTGACCAATGTATTTTACGTTTTTCAACTTATAGTTTATTTTCCACTTCCGTAGTAGTTTACACACTTCGTAGTTGGAAAGCAAAACATACGAGGGAATGATAAAAAGTAGTTAACTTATTGAAACAAAATCCAAGTTAAAAACAAAAAATACGGGAGAGAAAGGAAAATTAGTGAACTACCCTAATACAAGGGAGCAAAGAAAATTAATATTAATTTGTTTTGATAAGATCAAAGAAAATATTAAGTTGAAGTTGGAAGGCGCAGAATACCAGGGAGAAAGGAAAATTACTTAACTACCTGTAAGTAAGGGAAATTAGTTTACTTCATTTCATAGAATAAGCTATAAAAATGAAAAGGGTGAAATATGAAGGAACAAAGGAAAGTGGTTAACTTGTGTTGATAGAACCAACTGTGAAGTTGAAAGGCCTAAGATACGAGGGAGTAATGAAAATTAATTTACTTGTGCTAGGATAACATAATATGAACCTGGAAGCGTCAAATACGAGAGAACAAGGGAAATTACTTTGCGGGTCTTGATGCAATTAGATGTGAAGTTGGAGAGCGCAAGCACAAAAAATAATATTAATATGTTTTGATATGATCAAAGAAAATAGTAATTATTTGAAGTTAGAAGACGCAAAATATCAAGAAGAAAGGAACATTAGTTAACTAGCCGTAAAGAAGTTGGGAGGCGCCAAATACGAGGGTGCAAGTATTGCAGGATTGACAGATAGTTTCGATGTATCATTAGAGCGATGTAGGGCAAATTTACCTCTGGTTGGATTTTGTTTATATGAATTCGAGCCCATTGCAATAACAGAGTTAAAAGAAATTGTATTTACATTAAAAAAATTGTAATAATGTTAATAATGTCCTAAACTCACAATTTTTAAACAGGACTTTTGAAACTACTGACTATGCGGTTCTCAACTTTGTGGTGCTCTATTGTTCATAATTTTTATCAACGATATTAACTATGTGGAGGGTCTGGAGTTCATTAAGTTGTTTGCAGATGATACACTCATTGCATGTAGTGGCCCTAGTATCCAGGAGGTAGTTGATCGGATGCAGACATTACTGGGGAACACTGAAACTTTTTGCAATTCAATAAGTTGAGCCTAAATGCCGATAAAACAAAAGCCATGCTAATTGGTAGCCGTAACAGGATTAAAGATATTGATAGTAAAAGCATTAGGTTATTATTACATAATCAAGAATTGGAGTGGGCAAGCCAGATTAAATATCTTGGATTTATAATGGAATGTACACTATCATTAAAATGTCATTTTGAATATATCCACAAAAAAATTTCCAAGAAGTTTTTCTTTTTTCATGGAATAAGTAAATGTTAGTCCTTATTCTCCCGAATGACTGTTTTTAAAACTATTATACAACCCCATTTTGATTACCGTGCTAGTATACTTTATTTGGAAGATGTGGGTTCAGTTCAATCTTTACAGGTTCTGTACAACAACGGAATGAGAACTATTCTAAGATGCAACAGATTCCATGTCGGACCATACGCACATACGGTTCGACGTGGAGGCAGAGGTAAAACGCCTGGATGAAAATCGTGTACCCAAACTACCTGACTGGGTCCTCTATAAGGATTACCTAAGGTCAGAAGTTGAAGGAGTACCTCCATCCATAGAAACAATAGAGGAGCTCGATGCGGCTTCACAACATTTAGAGGAGATAATAATCACCTCATATTAAGAAAACAAAATCCCACAGAGATGTCGCCTGGTGGAATAGGGAACTCGACAAACTAAAGGCAAAATCAAGAAGACCTTTAACTCAGCAAAGAATTCGGGCAACTGGGACAACTATCACAGAGCCTTAGCTGAATATAACAAAGAAATGAGGAAATCTAAGAGGAAGACATGGAGAACTTTGTGTGAAGGGATCAATGAACTGGCCCCAACAGTGCGACTTAAAAGCAAAAGATGACTCAAATGGAATCGGTCTAATCAAAAGACAGACGGACAACAGCTACGCCAAGACACAACAGGAGAGTTTAGAGATCCTTTTAAAGACTCACTTTCCTGGATCTGCTGTCATGGAAGCAAACCAGATCGAGGAACCCCCCTTATGGGACGTTGAACGACCCAACAGACGGGGAAGAAGCCTCGCGGGTAAAATCTTTACAGACAATAAGATCAAATGGGCATTGAATAGCTTCAAAACCCTATAAATCACCAGGTACGGACGGCATATTTCCTGCTCTGCTCCAACAAGGCAGTGAGGAATTTCTACCGTACCTGAAAACAATCTTCAAAGTTAGCTATTTCCACAGCTACATTCCGAAGAACTGGAGGAAAGTCAGAGTTGCGTTTATCCCAAATCGTTGATAAACCAAGGGCCTATCGCCCCATCAGCCTGACCTCCTTCCTTTTTGAAAGTATGGAAAAATCATAGATGAATGCATCAGGGGCGAATTTATCTCCAGAACTCGACTACATCCAAAAAAAGTTTGCCTACCAACTGGCAAAATCCACGATAAGTGCGCTCCAATGCCTAGTAAAAGACATTGAAAAGACATTCGTAGCGACAGAAGTGGCCATGTGTGCATTCTTAGACATAGAGGGTGCATTTGACAACACCTCATATGAATCCATGCGGAAGACAGAGGTATGGACGAAACGACAACGAAATGGATAAAAGCCATGCTTTGTAGTCGTAAAATACCTCAACCTTAGGAGACGCTACTGCAACGGTAAAAGCAGCAAAAGGGTGTTCGCAAGGTGGAGTTTTATCGCCCTTGCTATGGTCCTTGGTAGTAGATCGACTCCTAGTAAAACTAACAACCGAAGGGTATGACGTCCAAGGGTATACTGACGACCTAGTCATCACAATTAAGGACAAATATGATGGCACAGTATCGGACAAAATGCTCTATATCTTGTTAATAAACTGGTGTATAAGGGAAGGACTAAATGTCAATCCCAGTAAAACCGTCATAGTACCGTTCACAAAAAGGAGAAAGGTGGACCTTACAGCCCCTAGCCTAGACAACGTGACGGTT
The DNA here is from genome assembly GCA_016904865.1 of Pissodes strobi. Lineage (NCBI taxonomy): Eukaryota > Metazoa > Arthropoda > Insecta > Coleoptera > Curculionidae > Pissodes > Pissodes strobi. Next base: position 66,870 of record MU185259.1, on the reverse strand, counting down.
GAACTCTCAGACAGTGTTAAGTACCTGGGAATAGTCCTCGACCGCAGGTTTAACTGGAATGAACATATAGAAAGGACTACCAAAAAGGCAACAGCGGCACTTTGGGCATGCCACAGACTTTCTAGCGAAACATGGGGTTTAAAACCAAAGATGATCTATTGGTCATACATTACGGTTGTAAAACCAATAGTCACATACGCCTCACGGGTCTGGTGGACCAAAACAGAGGAAAAGACTACGCAAGGCAAACTACAAAAAGTGCAAAGATTTGCCAGTCTGGGTATCACAGGGGCAATAAAAACCTGCCCCACGATAGCACTGGAGACGATGCTGGACCTTCTTCCTCTGCATTTAAGCGTGAGGAGGGAGGCCTTATTAAGCACGTCCAGAGTAATCCAGGCCCAATCAACTAAGTCAGGTGATCTGACCGGCCATCTAAAGATTCTGGACATAATCAGCGTCGAGTCGCTGGCCAAACCAACAGACCATATGCCAAAGACAAGGGATTTCCAACGCTCCTTTAAGGTGATCATAAAAGATCGCCCAACAATGAGCCCGAACGAGGTACATTGGTCTGGTACACAGATGGATCTAAAATGGAACAAGAGGTCAACGCCGGGGTTTATGGTCCTAGATGCAGGATGTCAAAATCTCCAGGTAAAGCCCCATCCATATTTCAAGCAGAGATCCATGCCATTGAACTGTGCACCTCTGAATGCATCAAAAGAAAACCGAGAGGCGCAACCATAAATATACTATGCGACAGCCAGGCGGCTTTAAAGGCAGTAGCCTCGTGCGAATTTGACTCAAAGCTTGCCTGGGAATTCCGAAACGCTTTTAACCAACTGGCTAAGCATAACAGAGTCACTCTGTTGTCGGTGCCAGGGCACGAAGGAGTGGAAGGCAATGAAATTGCCGACGAATTGGTGAGAGAAGGAGCACAGAGTCCATTCTACGGACCTGAACCATTCTGTGGTACCACCAGAGGACACCTCGGAAAGGACCTCAATAAGTGAGAAAAAGGCAGAAAGAGGCCTACTGGAGAAACACTCCAGGACAACGACAGGCGAAAAGATTCATATCGCACTCGCCTGAATACACTAAGAAGCTACTAGAGCTCCATAAAAACAATCTAAGACTGGTCACGAGCTTCCTAACAGGTCATGGACCATGGAGATACCATCTCCACAACATGGAAAAGACTGAGGATCCACGTTGTAGATTTTGCAACTCAGCAAACGAAACTGCGGAATGTAGAGAACTGACTCGCCAAAGGCTAACATATCTGGAAGGAGTAGTATGTAATCCCAAGGATATTACACAACTAGCCCCTAGAAAAATCCTGAACTTCGCGAAAAGTGCGGCATTTCTGGGAAAATCTAAAGCAGGGTAGTCACAAAAGACCTTTTAGGTCTAAGTGAAGAAGGGCTGAAAAGCCGAGCGACCCCTTTACATACAATACAATACAATACAAGATGCAACAGGCACACTCCAATAGAATGAATGCAGACTACTCTTGCATGGCTTACGGTAAGGGAAAGATTGAGCTATCTCACAATGTTATTTATTTATAAACTTAAAAGGGGCATGTTGTTTCAATGAGTATATTTTGCTAAGGGGACAAATCGACTCACATGGTACTCGAAATGTTGATGATTTTACGATACTAAGAACAAAAAAACATGGTGCGACTATATCAATTTTTTATAGAGGAATCAATGAGTTTAATAACTTACCAACTAGCATTAAGAATGCTGAATCTATTCAAAGTTTTAAGAGATTGTTAAGATTGTATATTCAGGGGTAAGAACCTTATTGTACATTTGGTGTGTTGCATTTTTTTATTTTTAGTATTTTGTTTTTTTTTTGTTGTATGACATATTTAGTGTAGTTTTTATTCTAGATTGAATGTCCATGTCTACTGATATATATATATTGTATGTTTCCACTTTCTAACCTGTAAAATTGGCTTTGTGGTGAAATTATTTTATATCAATTACTAATGCTGTTTGTATATTAGGATTTTCCTATTTGAAATAAATTATTATTATTATATTATTATTAACATTGAAAAGCGTTAAATACAAGGAGTTACTTTGCATGATAAAACCAACTGAAATTAAAAGGCGTAACATACGAGGGAGTAAGAAAATTTAATTAACTTGCTGCGGAGAGATCAAATATGAAGCTGGAAGCGTAAAATACAAGGAAGTAGGTAAAATAAGTATACTTCCCTTGCTTGAATAATTTCAAGAATAAGTCATAAGGTTGAATAGCCTAAAATACAAGGAACGAAAAAATAAATAGCTAATTAGCTATATATATCCACGCCAAGTCTACCTTTGTCTATATCTTTCATTCTTGCTTTATATGTATATAAGTATCTATGTCTATGTTTTGTCTATGTTTAAGCTTATCTTTATTTAAGCTGCTTTTATCTCAATCTAGCTCTATCGGTATATGAGTTTTTGTACGTGTCTCTACTCTACCTATACATATGCCTGCCTCAGCTGTCTCTATCTCTATGTGAAGCTCTGTGCCTGTCTGCAGGCATTACATTTTACTCATTTACGAACTCGATCTGTATCTTGTTTTGAGAAGAAAAGAATAGTAATAGAACATTCGTGCTTAAAGAAAATGCTCAATAATTCGATGATTTCTTTGATATTTTATGATATATCGAGAGAACAAGACTACCTTCCTTTATGCAATCGCCGAAAACTTCTAATTTCCCAAATTTAAATTTCAATGGCCAAAAATTTTAAAAATTAGTAAAAATACGAGAGCGAGAATATATTTATAGAAACTCGGAAGACACGAATTGGGAGGAATATTCAAAATTCATCAAGGAAGGTCCCGAAGAAGTTACAGTCACGGAAAGCGTAGCCCTGATAGTTAAAATGGTAGGAGAAGTAGTTGGATGTATTTTGAAGAACAAGCTGGAGAAAGAATATTACAGCTTTTGTTGCAAGGAAGAAGGGCAACATTATTTGATCTGTGATTCCTGAAACATAGCCACTTTGCCGCACTTTGCATTAGAGCGCGAAATTATTAAATCACCAATGTTGATGTTGAAACTAGGTTGTAAGTGGATAATGATGATGATATTTTATATTTATATTTAGATTTAATAGTTAAAGTACAAAATCTACTCGCATCATTAACGCATACCATAAGCTTACTAGAGAATCAGTGAACAAAGGATATAAAGAAAACAAATAAATTAATTAATAAGCAAATAAAAATAAGAAGAATGTTAACAACACCATCCTAGTAGCTCCAATATAAAACCTATAGCTGCAAGTGGGTTAGTTTGGGTTATTATTAATATACTTCATCTTCCTCTCTAGTGCCACCCTTAGCAATTCTTTCTGCTTTATAAAACGGATGATATACCATTGCAAGTTTCGAAATTTCAAAATTCTGTAAGAGTGTACATGAGCCAGCAAATATGAGAAACACTTCCTTGGAATAACATTTCAAACAGATCGGGGTGAGGAGTTTTGCAACAAGTACAATGAGTTTTAATTGATAGTTTTTCATATAATCATTCTAAATCGGTTAGTAATGTAAAATAACCAAGATGGTACCTACCCTTAAGGATGCGCCCAGCACAACATGTGCCTCACGTGGAGCCAAATTGTTGCGCGTAAAACCCTTTAAAATGAATCTTTAAGGGTAGGTACCATCTTAGTTATTTTATATTGCTAACTCATTTAAAAGGATTTTATGCGCAACAATTTGGCGCCCAACGTGGGGCCGTGACTTAAACGAAAACTTGAAAAAGGATTGTATTCTGAAAGTGAGTAAGTTTGGGTGAGAGACTTAGGGTAAGGTCGGAAATTTTAGAGCAACGGTATTCTCGAAGTGGTTGTGCTGTTACTTAGTGGTTTAGTTATTTAGTATTTGATTGGATATTTTAGAAAACGAAGCTGCTGGATTATCGGAAATAAAGCGGATTACTCATGATAGCAGCTCAGTAGCCTATCGAAGCGAAGTCTCCACGTGGGATGAGTTCGTCGATCTGTTGTCTTGACCAAATCGCACGAGGATCGCTAGATAAGCATGTACATCTAGCAGCATTCCAAGAGTACCCTTCAATAGGCAACCAACAATTATTGTCAAAGTCAGCTGTCTCATCTTATCTGGAAATTCTCATATCAGAACTAAACACTGACTGAATTTTTAACTTTTCCTATTAAATATTAATACAAATCCAGGAAAATACCTGACCAACTCCGAAACCAATATTTTTAACATCCATGAGACTGTTCTAATGTATATTATCATCGAGAAGGTGATTATTCGGAAAGTAAGTGGATTATTGAACGTACCTTCTCAAAACGCATCTCGCTATCACGTCACAAACCAAAACCAAGACAAGTCTTCTACCTAATCGACGTAGTTCCATTTTCTATGAGGAAAGAAAAGTGTTTCGCCGATTTACATTAATTGAATTAGTTAGGAAGATAAAACAAGTTCTTCTAATTCTGTGTTTGTATAAAAATTATCATAATCTTGATATTTGTTTTAAAATAACTAAACAATTATTAAATGATATATTAAAAAATAATAATAATTTGAAAGGGGTACTGTAATTATGTCGAACTATTACAGTGTGGGTTAGCAATTGCAAAGGCAAACAACTGGTTTCTTAGAGTGGGAAAATTTAGCCAATGATTATTGTTCATTTTAATTACACGTATTATACAGTAAAATAAACAGTAAAATTTGAGAATAGCAAAATAAGCAAAAACCGCCACATTTATAGGCAAAGTTAGTATTTATAGCAACCAATTCTTTTGTATTGAGCCATTCGGTGCTGGAAAGCGTTTACACTAAAATAAATGAGCGGTCGTAAATGTTACTTTCTATCACGTCAGCTTAAGAAGGAATGTCTCTTCAATTTCTTATCATTCTTATTATTCTGTTTGTCAGGGTTTCCGTGATTTATTGCTCTGGATCGGAATTATGCTGAAATATTTGTATATTTCGGGTAAAATCTGCAATGGCAGAAAGCAAAAACGAATGTGTTAAAAAAATATGGGGTAGAGCCTCAAATGATCGTCACCCTGTATTTATAGAAATAATTTTATAAAAAAGCATTCTTGCCACTTCAAAAATACATTTTTGGATTTTCACCGTCATCACCAAAACAGTTTGACCACAAGACGAGAACTCAAACTAACCCAATATAAAATGTAACCAAACTAAGCTATAATCCTAAAAACTCTTCTATATCCTCTTAATCCTCCTCTCTGATCACTTGGCATTCTCGTCTTACCGATACAGAGCTTACAATTACCGTCTAACCCATACCTTCATACGGAACATGGTGCAGTCGGTAGGATTCCTTATGGGAAGTATACGTTCTTATTATGGTTATTCAATTAAAAATTGGATTTTATTGTACTTTCTGTCAGGGTAAAATGTAAACACTGTTTTTTATTTTCGATTAAAAAGCTATATTGTGTACAACAGGCATTTGAGCCGATCCTCTTAATGAATACCTATGGTTTACCTGGTATTCGTATTTTTATCAAAATAAAACTTAGTCATGATAAAAGTGCACATTTATGAGTCCCAAAGAAATCTGTATACAGCTTTAGATAGGTCTACAGCCTGCCTTATACAGAGATATCATCATGCCTCCAATCCTAAGTAATCTTGAAAAAAATGTTAAGAGGATCAATGCATGCATTAGAAAAAAAGATTTATCATTCAGGTTGAGGATAATGAATCAGGCCTGTCTCAGATATGTACCAAACCTGTTTAGAGCTGTATACAGACCTGCCTTATACAGATATATCATCATGCCTCCAATATTAAGGAAATTTGAAAAATATGTTAAAGGGATCGATGATGCTGCTAGATCATTAGAAAATATTTATCATTAAAGTTTAAGATAATGAATCAGGCCTGTCTAGAGCTGTCTTAGACATAAAGCAAGCCTGTTTAGAGCTGTATACAGACCTGCCTTATACGGAGATACCATCATGCTTCCAATCCTAAGTAATCTTGAAGAAAATATTAAGAGGATCAATGATGCATTAGAAAAAAATATTTATCATTGAAGTTGAAGATAATGGATCAGGCCTATCTAGAGCTGTCTCAGATCTGTAACAAACCTGTTTAGAGCTGTATACAGACCTGCCTTATACAGATATATCATCATGCCTCCAATATTAAGGAAATTTGAAAAATATGTTAAAGGGATCAATGATGCTGCTAGATCATTAGAAAATATTTATCATTAAAGTTGAAGATAATGAATCAGGCCTGTCTAGAGCTGTCTCAGACATATAGCAAGCCTGTTTAGAGCTGTATACAGACCTGCCTTATACAGAGATACCATCATGCTTCTAATCCTAAGTAATCTTAAAAAAAAATGTTAAGAGGATCAATCATGCATTAGAAAAAAATATTTATCATTGAGGTTGAAGATAATGGATCAGGTCTGTCTAGAGCTGTCTCAGATCTGTAACAAATCTACGTAGAGCTGTATACAGACCTGTCTTATACAGATATATCATCATGCCTCCAATATTAAGAAAATTTGAAAAATATGTTAAAGAGATCAATGATGCTGCTAGATCATTAGAAAATATTTATCATTAAAGTTGAATATAATGAATCAGGCCTGTCTAGAGCTGTCTCAGACATAAAGCAAGCCTACTTAGAGCTGTATACAGACCTGCTTTATACCGAGATACCATCAGGCCTCCAATCATAAGTAATCTTAGAAAAAATGTTTAGAGGATCAATGATCCATTAGAAAAAATCATTTATCATTGAAGGTGAAGATAATAGATCAGGCCTGTCTAGAGCTATCTCAGATCTGTAACAAATCTGCTTAGAGCTGTATACAGACCTGCCTTATACAGAGATATCATCATGCATCCAATATTAAGGAAACTTGAAAATTATGTTAAAGGGATCAATGATGCTGCTAGACCATTAGAAAATATTTATCATTAAAGTTGAAAATAATGAATCAGACTAGTCTAGAGCTGTCTCAGACATAAAGCAAGCCTGTTTAGAGCTGTGTATAGACCTGCCTTATACAGATATATCATCATGCCTCCAATCATAAGTAATCTTGGAAAAATGTTAAGAGTATCAATGATGCATTAGAAAAAAATGTTTATCATTGAAGTTGAAGATAATGCGACAGGCCTGTCTAGAACTCTGTCAGATCTGTAACAAACCTGTTTAGAGCTGTATACTGACCTGCCTTATACAGAGAGATCATCATGTCTCCAATATTAAGGAAATTTGAAAAATATGTTAAAGGGATCAATGATGCTGATATATCATTAGAAATATTTATCAATAAAGTTGAAAATAATGAATCAGGCCTGTCTGGAGCTGTCTTAGACATAAAGCAAGTCTGCTTAGAGCTATATACAGACTTGCCTTATACAGAGATACCATCATGCTTTCAATCTCAAGCAAATTTGAATAAGATGTTAAGAACTCGTAGAAAAAATTGTTTATCATTAATGTTGGAGCGATCAGAAGAAGATAATGAATCTTACAACTGAACTTTTGAATAAGCTCGTGGAGAATGCCGAGAAGAAGCTCGAGTCGATGACGTAACATCTACGGATGGACCTTAAATCTTCTTATGGAGATTTACATGCAAAAATCCAGAAGGGCCTTTTTTATTATTAATAAATAAAATAAATAAATCTATCCAACAATAAAACAGGTATACAAACATATAGCCCGTAATTGTAGAAAAACCAAATGTACATAAACAATAATATTACGACTAGTATAATTTTGTACTTAAATTACATACAAGTCAATTAATTATCTTAAAAGTAAACATCAAATTATATTAAAATTTATTAAACAATGAAAGAACATATTAAAATTAAAATCATGCCCACTAGTAAATGCTTAGGTCAAGAACTCTTGCACACTGTAGCCATTCTTTTCAATTAATAATTTTTTAAGTTTGTTTTTAAAGATATCAGTTGTAGATGAATTCTTAATGTCAGCCTTTAATGTATTATGAAATTTGCATGATAAGTACATGAAGTTTCTTTGATAAAACGTGGACTTATGGGCATTAGGAAGTAATTGTTCTTTGTTCCTCGTATTATAAATATGTGCAGCTCGATGCTGTTGAAGCATTTGCTTGTGTTTATAGGAAAAAATGCAGACCTTGAAAATATACAATCTGGCATTTCTTTTGACTACATCCCTGTAGGAGTCGATCGGAGATAAGCCGAAGATAATTCGCACAGCGTATTTTTGTAGCAACAAAACTCTGGTAACCTCTAAGCTTGCACCCCAGTTAATAATACCATAAGCCAAGTGGGAGTGCATATTAGCATAATATACAGCAAGAAGAGCGTTTCTACCACAATAGTTTTTTAGTGATTTAAGTGCATAACAATTCCGTCTTAATTTAGCTGAAAGATCATCGACATGACTGTGCCAGCGTAGGTTTTCATCGAATTTAACACCCAACATTACCGATGTTGTGGAGGCCGCGAGAGAAGATTGTTGATTCGGGAAAAGTAGAAATTTAGAGTTGTCTCTGCTTGTGTTAGAAAATGTAACAAAATTTGTCTTACTTTGACTTAAATAAAGACCATTTTTCTGGGACCGTCAGTGTACTATTAAAAACTTGTTCCGAAAGAGTTTCTTCATCGTTGCTTACAATCGCAATGTTAGTGTCATCATCATAGGATACCACATTTATGCCAGATGATTTTTTTTAAATAAAAAATTAGGTGATTTGCGTTAATCAAGTAGAGAAGGGGCCCCAAAATAGAGCCCAGCGGCACCCCTTGTTTAATGGTTAAAAAATTGCTTTCTGTGCCATTAACTATAACATATTGTAGCCTATCACTTAGATATGATTTGAATAGATTGTATGCTTGACCTCTGATACCATAGCGTTCTAGCTTAGCTAACAGCATATCATGATTTACCATATCAAAGGCACGTGAAAAGTCGACGAATAGCCCCAAAACATGTAGATTCTTATCGACTGCATTCACAAGCGTCCTTTGAAACTCACAAAGTGCACTGTCAGTGCTATGTGACTCCCGAAAGCCATGCTGAGAATCACCCAGAAAAGAACAAAACTGCTGTTTAATATTAAACTTAAAAATTTTTGAAATGCTTGTTAATAAGCTTATACCTCGATAATTTTCATATTTATTTCTGTCTCCCTTCTTAAAGGGAGCTAGCTTTAGTTGACTTGGAAGCACTGTACATTTACTGGACAAATTCATACCTAGAAAGACATGACACCACTCAATGCAAACTTACAATCAATCAATATAATCTTTATTCAAAATTGAACATGTTTTTATGCTTAGTGACTAATCGTTATATAATATAAGATAGATGTCTTCGTTTCACGAACTCGCTTCGCACTTTTCACTTGCGCGAATGCACTCGCGTACCAAACATCTGCGTCTTATGGGCTGATGTCGGCCCTTCTATTGATTAGTTAAATCAGCGGTCAAGTTATATACAGTTACATGGGTATATTCCCTTCAACTGAGTTGAATTTTACGTTGCCTATAAGGTTGTATTGCTCAGATTTAGTTATCTGCTGTGTGGGTCAAGCTTAGTTAGTTACGCAGGAAAAAAAAACCTGCTTCAAAATTTACTCAAGAGGGCACAAACATGTAACGTTTATATATACAAATATATACAATATATACATATATACAGGTGATTGGCATAATTGCCAGCTGAAGTATGCATATCGTCGCATATACCATACATACGACGTATACATGGGTGCCCTAAGGGCTGGTTACAACATATAGTTAGTCGCTCGGAACACGTAGAGGTTGCATGGGAGGGAGGCACGTGCGGCTTCGTAGCTGTGGCGTAAGTGATGTCAGTCGGTCTGTCTTGTTGATATAAGTAGGCATGGGGAGACTCCGCCCACAAAACCGACTAGGTCTGGTGGCTCCTCCCCGTGTCTGTCTTGTTGCATCGGTTTTTATTTTTCGTAAACTCGATCATCGGCGTTGAATTCGATCGAATTACACCGCTTATGATGATCGAAATTTACGAACGTTTATTTGTGCTGGTTGTTATGTTGCGTTTGTATGTCTACTCAGTGTTTGTTCGTATTCATGTGTTATGTATGTTTGTTATTTCATACTTAATGTTAATGATGCTTTTGCTTGCATGTTTGCAATTTATGGCGGTCGTAATTCCTGATAGAATAGGTCTGTGTGTCTGTATAATGGTCCATGTTTAGGTCGCTGAAGTTGGTTGTATCGTATGTTTGCTATACCTGCGGTCAGTTCTGACCCCCTGATACCATATTCATAAAACTTGCATGCAAGTTTATTAATATGCTGGTGGATATATTCTATATTCGCCATGTTGTGGAGTTCTGCAACACGCACTCTGTCCCATAGTGTCAGGGAGAAAGCCGCCCGCAGGTATCTGTTTTGTATTGTTTGTATGTGCTTTAGGTGAGTCTTTGCTACCGAGCACCAGACAGGCGCCCCGTAGAGAAGAGTCGGTCTGATGATTGTCTTGTAAATCGTTAGTTTGTTAGTCGGGCTCATGTAAGATCTGGTCCGAACGAGTGGATTTAGAGTCTTTTGCGTTGCGATGTTTTTAGCCCTTATAGCCGCGACGTGCTTGGAGAAGAGGAGTTTGCGGTCAAAGACTATCCCTAGGTATTTGAGTGGGTCTTTCGACGTGATCGCCGTGTTGCCAGCTACTATTGGCGCTAAGTCAACATTACGTTTGCGTGTCAAAATACCTAGCTCTGTCTTTGCCGCATTTAAGGAAATTTTCCAGTCCCTATAATAGGGAGCTAGAAGGTTAAGATGTTGAGTGAGATTTTGCTTTGCAACCTGTACGTCTGACGATTGTGAATAGATCACAGTGTCATCAGCGTACAGGGCAAAGGAAGTTGAGGGGTGTGATGGAAAGTCAGCTATAAAATGACTGAATATTTGCGGCGATAGTACCGTTCCTTGGGGCACACCGGCCTTGATGCGCCTTGGACCTGATAAATTGCTGTGAACACGAACTGAGAATGAGCGATTCGCAAGGTACGACGCAATGAGGGATGCTATATGTAGTGGCATTCCATGAGTAGCAAAAAGCTTGTATATAAGCCCATTGTGCCATACCTTGTCGAATGCTTTCTCTATATCGAGAAGTAACAATGCCGTTGCCTTGCTTTCATTGAAGCCAATGAACGTGTCTTGCGCGACTTTCGCCGCGAGCATAGTGGTGCTGTGGCCGCGGCGAAAGCCGAACTGTTCATGGGGCAAAATCCTCAGATTTTCAACGACATTATTCATTCTCGACATTACGAGCTTCTCAGTTATTTTGCCCAATGTGTCGAGCAAGGAAATTGGTCGATATGAGGCTGTGAGCCTCGCATCTTTGCCCGGTTTAGGAAACAGTATTATCACCGCTTTCTTCCAGGGTAGCGGAAAGTGTTGAAGGCGTAAAATAGCATTTATAATGTGCATAAAGTGGATGACGGCTTTATTCGGCATATTCTTGGGAAGAACATACGGAATACCGTTAGGCCCAGGGGCTTTGTTTCCGGGTAGGCGGGCAAGAACTCTCTTGATGTCCAGTGGAGTTATTAAGAGTTTGCTTAGCACTTCCGGGGCGATAGGATACTTTGTGGAGATGAAGTTTTCCACTGCAGCATCTACAGTGTCGTGAAATGGAGTCGTATTTGGTGTCTCGCTAAAGATACCCTCCAGGTAGTCAGCGAAGGCCTCTGCTTTCCCGACGTTATCCGTTATTACATCACCTTGATGCCGAATTCCAGGAAAATCGGCGGGGCCTCCGCGAACGCGCCTGGCGAGCCCCCATAGCGAGCCATCATGACGGTTTATGGAATTGACATATTCCATCCATTTCTCATTCCTGTAGGCTGCAATGAGTGCCTTTATCTCCCCGGTCATTGCTATAAACTGTTCTCGGTCTATGGCGACCCTTGCTCGTTGCCACCTACGTCGAATACGGTTACGGGATGTGATGAGGGTTGTTATGTGATTTGGAAGTGTGTCAGTAAATGGACGTTTAATGACAGTAGGGCAAATTGCATCTCTGACGCGCTGGATGTTTGTGACTAGAGCTTGCACCTCGCTCTCAAGTTCTGGGATAGAGTCTATTTGTCTTGGAATAACTGTTGCTTGGCTAAGCCTCTCTCGGAACTCCCTCCAATCAAGATTCCTATAAGACAGGATGGTTTCCTGCACTACTTGAAGCCTAGAGCGTAGGCTAATCTTGATTGGGAGATGGTCCGAGTTGAGCTCATTCAGCTCTAGGAGCTCTGAAGCGTTAGTTATTCCTCGAGTAATAGCAATATCCAGGAACGATGGATTGAATCGGTTACCAGGATAGTGTGTGGGATTGGGAGTTTGATGATAGACTAAGTCAATGTTTTGTTCTACTAACCTATGTAGCAAGCGTCCACTCCTGTTGGTAAAACCACGCCAATTTGCGTGCTTTGCGTTGATATCCCCCAACAGGAGCGTCTTCCTGCCAGCAGGCAGTAGAGCTAGAACATCTTCTTCCTGGAGGCGGAGACCCGGAGGTGAATATGCTCCGACTATCCGCAGGCCACCGTCAAGCTGGAGAGCTACGTGCTCAATGACGGTCCTCAGGCCTAGGACCTACTTATAACGGACTGACCTGCGAATCAGACAGGCCACGCCTCCTCCGCGTCGATCGGGCCTATCAAATCGCAGGACTTGTCTATCGTAAAATTTCAACCTGAAACTAGCATCAATGTTAGTTTCAAGTAAAAATATTATATGAAAGTTGGGATTATTATAAATGAAATTTTTAAATTCTCCGAGTTTGGAGCGAATGCCATTACAATTCCAACAAAGAACGTTAATGGATATTGTGTAAACTATATGTTATAGCCATTGAAGTCCTCAGTAAAGAACCTCATTGAGGACTATAAGACTTCAAATTTGTTCCCTTGGCAGGACTTTAATAAGTTTGCATAATCATTTAACGCTCGCAACAATTCATTGAAATTAACGAGGCTGTTTATACGGTTTACGGCACTTTGCAAATTATTCATGTTATTTATAATGTGATTTGTATCTAATATTTGAGGCTTTATTTGAGGATTAATATTTACGTTTTTATTAGCATCGACTTGACCCTGATTAAGACTAACCTGTGTATTTTTAGGAGCGCTTTGTTGGGTCTGTCCTCTTTTCCGGAGGGCGGGAAATTGCTGTTGGAATTGCCTTGCAGCTTCTGCTGTCGTACTGGATTCTTTGTTCCCTTGCCACGCAGGGTTGCCGGGGGGAGGTGCAGGCCTGTATTCCTGCTTTGTCTGGGGGTTGGCAGGCTGTGTTTGTTGTATCTTAAAAATATACACAGGGCATAATACGCTTATGGCCCTGTGTTCGCCGTAGCAGTTTGCACATTTCACAATGCTGCTAGTGCACTCAGTGATTTGATGTGGACCTGCACACTTAAAGCAAGCCCATTTCCTTTGACAGTACGTCATTGAGTGCCCGTGCCCTTGGCATCTCTTGCACTGCATGACTGTTTTCGTAGCTCGGCAATTTTCCCATGAAATCCGCACATGGGAAAGGAGCCTACAATCCTGGTTTAGTTTGCGTAAAGTGATTGTAGCATCTAGCACTACTAGATACAGTGGAACACGAGTCTTTTTCATCTCGTACGCTGCTTTGACTGTAAGGCCGTGTTCTTCGGCGAGTAAGTTGCGAATTTCTTCCGTCTTGAAGCCACCGTCTAGCCCTCTTAATACAAACGCATGGGTTTTCTGATTTGCTTCCGCATAGGAGTGAAACTCAATGCTTTCACGTTCGAATAATCGTTTTAAGTTCGCCCAATCCTTATTCTGCGTGCAGTAGATAATCACCGAATTTTTAGTGTACTTTAAGTTGTAATCTACTACATGCATATCGTGTAAGGTCTGTCTAATTACCTTGTGGTCCTGTGCACCGCCTTTGATCACGATAGGCGGGGGTTGGGACGGTTTCTTCTTTTGAGGGGCTTTCGGTGTAGTTTTGGGGGGCTTTACAGGGTTGTTCTTTGTCTTTTTGTGCACTTTACATGCGGTGGAGGCTTGCGAAGAAGTTACGCTACTTCTGTCATCGTTATCGTCCGGTTCCGAGTCTGTTAAAGCCTCGAATCTGTTTCTGGTGGGTACAGGTTCACCCCCTACATCTAGATGTACCGTACGAATGCCTTTCTTAAAGGGGATCGTCTTGTAGGGCGTCTTGAAAGGTACCTTATCGGGCTCCTCTGTTTGAAGGTGCGCAGATTCGAACTGCACAAGCACGGCCGAATCGTTGTCGCTAGGCACTTTATCTGTGATAGTGTTTTGTATGTCCCTTTTTTGTTCTATTTCTTTAGGTGGCTCGCTTGGCGTCGCGTTCCCTAACTTTTGTTTCTTAGTATTTGGGGACGTATCAGAGCCTGTAAGTTTGGCATTGTCTTTGATTGCGGGTTTTTTGAGTCCACAATCGATTCTGGGCTGCACCGTAGCCGGCCTTTTGAAAACGGCCTTATGGTCCCTTGTTAGGTGGGTTTTGATCGTGTCAATTGCCATCTTGAAGTCGAGTTTTGAACCCGTATTTGCGCTCGTTAGAAGCGGTATACTTCCAATACACAAGCCGCATTTAGGGTGTTTTCTCAGTTTTGCCATATAAAATTGTATACAGTACTCATTTAGGGTATTCCCTGAATCTGAGTCCATAGATATGACTGAGACGTCGTCGTCAGTCTCACAAGACATCATTTCAAGGTTTGTTTCGGGTTCCGCCCCGGAAATGCTAAAAAATTCGGTGGTGCAACGACTCTAATTGCTACTCTGTATCAGGAGTACAGAAGTAACAATTAGTAAACTAGCTAAATATGCTGTTAAATACCGGAAATTCGAGAGTTTAGAAGCTCGCAGATCTCAATTTACCTGTGAAATCTTTAACAGGTCTTGTTCCGTACGGCACCGAAACAAGAGTCAATGTCAACTTACATTTTTTTAAAAGAATGTTAGAGATACCATCATAACCTGTAGCATTGGAGTTCTTGAGTCGGTCAATTAATTTTACTATATCATTATCACAAATGGGAATTAATTAATGTATATAATGTGTTTTATTAATAAATATATAATATGGGTTTACACCGTTTCTTTAACACTTAATTAATTTATTAATAATTGAACCTCAATCATCTAAATCAGAAGTCAGTCAGTGCTTGTTTTTATTGATCAATCAAGCCTCAAGAGGAATGATATTGTACAGTAAAATTTGAGAATGGCAAAATAACCAAAAACCGCCCGACTTATAATAATAGCCGAAGTTAGTATTTACAGCAACCAATTCATTTATATAGGGCCATTTGGTGCTCGAAAGCGTGTATACATTAAAACAAATGAGCGGTTGTATAGATGTCATCTTAAGGAAGAATGCCCGTGGATAAGCAATTTCTTGTCTTCTTAATCTAAGCATTTTTATTTAATTTAATATTTTGTTTGTCAGAGTTAGTTTGGTGCCTCTCCATTTTATTCCTACGCAAGTAGGGTTTGAGCCCCAACTAAGTAGTGAAAGTAAAGGGATTATAAATTGATGAAGAAGAGACTTGAAAGCAATTCTCGCGCTTAATCGAAAGCTATTTCGTCGACAAGACAAAGCAACTTCCGTGCGACATAAATTATGCCGCAACAAGAGATTTACTACTCTCGAGGAGTTGATGGGGATATACGTACGTATTCTTCCATTAAAACTTTTTCTTTTCATGTAGCTATCTTACTATACTTTAGAATTATTTATCAAAATTGTCACTTGCTGCCGTAGATAGCGTCGTACGACTTTAGTGTCAGTGCTCCATTTTGCAGACAAAGTAAGGCTCATTTAAAATTTTAAAGCCTATCTGGGGGACAATTTTCGGCAGCTGCTGCTTCGCAGCAATAAAATATACCTCAAAGAGCGACAGAACCAACGGCGGTGTTTTCTTTATTGCGACGAATCCGTCCCTATTTGCGTTGCAATGAAATTGAATAGTACGAGAAACGTAAGATCCTCTAGAGCAGTGTTTTATTGCCCAAACCAAGAGAGGCGAATACAACTTTATGATCCTTCGAAACTGACATTTAAAAGATTATTGACGACATTACGAAAGTGCAGTTACTACACGATAAAGACGTTGTGTTTGATTTGCTGAATTTGTTGGTAAGGATAGTGCCAGTGGGCAGCCCTAAATAATTATCCATTCACACAAAGCAAACTTATAAATAATTCAAGCGGTAATGACCCTTAACTTGCAACGGTCAGCAAACTTTCTAATGACCCTCAGTCCCGCAGACTTTGTCTCACACCAAATCTGCTCATCCTTCTGGATATCCTAGACCTGTAACCCAAACCTGAGGTAGCGCTGAGCTGAGGTCCTATACTGGAGAAGGCATCTCTGGTTAAGTTCCCCAAACCTAATTGCCTAAATGCAAGGAAAGTTGTGGCGGCTCCTGGGTGGTCTTTTTCAAATAATAAAGTCGAATGTGAAAGTTAAAATAATCTCAAAAATAAATCTGCTAAGTATTTGCGAATTTGACCTGAATACAAATAAGTAAATGTAGTGTTGTGTTGAGTGTCGAGTTTTTGACCTATTTTCGTGGTTTGATTGGGAGTATAATAGCATAATTAAGGTCGACAATTTGTGTAGGAAAAAGTGAACCCTAAAATACATCTACTTTTCCTAGAAATAATGGAAAATTAATTTTGTTTATGTTGGAATGTTTAAGATTGACGTTATAAAAAACTTAAGAACCGTGATAAAAAATTCCCTTTATCGACCTTTGTGACATTGCTGCAGTGCGCATTAATATTGTCGACAGGCCCGGCTAAGTTTTATTCTTGGTTTTGTGATAAACCTGAATTTTGTATGCGTATTTGTTAGTATATAGTTGTATACCTGTAGGCTAATGAACACTAATGGTGACTAAAAGTACTAAAGGATTACTAATCAAGCTTACAATTTTCTGCTGAACTGAGTAGGTGGAATATCTAAGTTGTATGTTTTGTTGCTTATGGTTGATCGTTAGAAAATATTTTGATAATAAATAGCTGTTAAAAAAATATATAAGTATTATGGCGGATAGAAATGTAATTTTAAATTGCTCTAAATGTAACAATGCTTGTATTTACAAGGATCGGCCGGCTAAGGGAGAGCTATTTGGTGTCGCTTGTGATTGTTGTATATTAATTTCGTGTAAAAAATGTGTAGGTATTAGTACATCAGAAGCTGAAACATTGGCTTTGATTGAAAGGAAATTAGTTTTTATTGTTCTGAATGTAGGGATATCCTCAGAAATGACTGCAATGAAGAAATATTAGAGAAGCTTCACTCAGATAACAAAAAATTGCAAGACCTTATAACTCTCATGGAGGCAGAACATGAAGAAAATACAAAAAATCTTGAGATGAGCATTCAGGAACTACAATAAATGATTGTAGCGAAGGATGATGCAGCTCAAAAAAAGAGAAGAAATACACTTAATTGGATCCTGAATGTAATATAATAGATAAGAAACTGTTAGAAGATATTATTGAAAGCAAAAAATATTTGGAACAAAAATTGAAAGAAGAAAAAGACAACTTCAGGAAGTTTAAAAAGGAAACCGAGGAGATCTATTTCATAGAGTTAATGAATCTTAAACATAGGAATGATAAAATACTCAAGAATAAACAGCTTCAATCTGAACAACTCCACAATTACAAAGAAGAAATCGACCATTACAAATCTATTATTGGAAATCTCGAGAGATGTAATTAAAACACTGGAGGATGATTTGGAGGAAAGCAGCATTGAAGTTAAGAAGCTTAAAGATCATCAAAGAGCAAAACAAAGGGCACCAATAAATAATTTGCTTAACCACAATGATGATGCTGAAAGTATTGAACCTCTTCTTCGTGCATCTATCCCAGATACTTCACCATTAATTCAAACGAATGTAAGGAATTCAGCAGGATCAGGTAGAATTTTAATTTTAACTGATGAATATGGACGAGGTCTCAACAGGTTTTTTAGAGTACATTTTCCTAATATGACAACTCAAACAATTATTATTAAACCAGAAGCACGTTTTTCCTTCATAATAGAGGATATTATTGCCCTTACAAAGATTTTACTCTGAAGGACTTTGTTGTGATAATGAGAGATTCAAATGATTTCCAAATGTCTCATCTTCCATTTTTTCGAGAAATAAATAGTAGGGTTAAATATTGGTCACATACTAATTTAGTGCTCACCTCCATTCCATATGCCAAATATGAGCATATTGGTTTGGAAAAAAAAGTTATAGAATTTAACAATAAATTACAAGATTATGTACAGAAACTAAACTATTATGGTTAGGGAAATATTAGTTATTCTGGTATAAACAATGGATTTGGCATTAGGATTGGAAGAAGAGATATTGTTGATAGAATAAGCAAATTAGTGTTTAAGTCTGATGTCACAAAGAATAACCTTATATGTGTACAGAGTTTAAACGCAAATATTTCAACTAATGAGGTGGAGGGTTATCAGCAGATAGAAGAGATCCCTCAGAATAACGTACCATTGCTGGATGTTGATTCCACAGGTGATAATTCTGCCATTAACCAAGGTGTTAATGATGTTGATGGAGTTCCATCAAATATGTCTCAGTTTTTTCGGGCCTAATGACTCGTTCACAATTGTTCACCAGAATATTCAATGTTTGAAAAATAAAATATTACTTTTAAATAGTGCATTGAGTGATAAGAGCTGTGATTTTCTATTATTGTCTGAACATTGGCAACAAGCTGAGCAACTAAAATCAGTATATTTGGATAATATGAAATTGTGTACATACTTTTGTCGTGAAAGCCTGAAGCATGGTGCAGTTGCAATTTATCAAAGTATAGAGTGTCAAACAGCTTTCAAAGAGGTTAATGTTTCTGATTATTGTATTGAGGGTGTTCTGGAGGCAGCATGTATAAAGCTTGATAGCATTAAATCCAATTTGTTAGTATTGTATAGACCACCTTTGACTTTCCAATATTTCTTGAGAGATTGGAAGAATTACTAATGTCAGCTTCACAGCCTGGCTATGAAATTATTATAGGTGGGGATTTTAACCCTTTAAGTCGCAGAGTCATTATACTGACCACCCTCGTGATCAAATATGGCGCCAAATATTTGAATCACGCCACGTGCTACTGCTGTTAATAAAAGCTATTGCATCATACCTAAATGCCCGCAAATACACTCAGTTAATTATGACTATTTTCTTTGAATGTGCAAAGTGTTATTTGTGAACAAATTTAGGTAAGTAAATGCTATTTTATTACCCTGCAAATAATAATAAATACTTACAATATGTTTGTTTGTATCTCAGTTACAAAATCAAGACAAAATATTGAACTATTGGGTGTTTGGGGCTGTATAAAGGCCAAATAATTTTTTTTAGAAAATATAGGTTATGTATACAAAATTTTTCTGGCACTATTTTTCCTCAGTATAAGATAGTTATAATTTTTTTGGCACCTCAGGACTATAATTACCAATTGGTAAATATTTTATTTCACCTAATATCAATGGCTCAGATAATATTTTGATAATACCCGAACTCCAACTGAAATCGTATAGGGTTTACCATTTCATGGATTTTCGTGTATTATACTACAGATTCGTTTTATACTACTCATGATATTTGGTTTGATATTTTTCGACAAAAAAATGTTTTACCACTTTTTCTAAAAAAGAATTATTATACAAGGGTCTGTCAGTTGGATTTAGTTGGTTTGGTCAACTTTTGATAAAAAATAATGCTGGATTTTCTGGAACGGCAAATAACTTTAGGGTATTTTCCGGATTGGTAGTACCCAAAAATGTAATAATATATAGGACATTCCATAAGAAAAAAGTATATTCTTGTTTATTACGCTTTTCTGAATCGCCCTGTATACATGAAAATTATTTGTATTAAAATTTTCATTTGTACCCAACAACTGTAGCTTTTTAACATTTTTTTCTACAGCTCTATATAAAAATGTTAAAAAGGGGGGTCAATTTATAGCAGGACACCCTGTACATACGGGGTGTCTGGAATTAAGGTTGGTCACATCGTTTTCTACGTTGTTTCAGAGAATGGCTAATAATTCCTGTTGGATTTGGAAAAACTATCTTCTGATGATGCGTTCTCCTTGCTGGCAGAATTTCCAGATGATAAAGCTGTAGACTCAGAATACGAGGGAGATAGTGACGCAGAAGATGGCGCAGCATTTAGTACCTTCTGTACAGGAATTCTAGTAGATCATCTTCATCTATATTGCCACTCACCCCAGTAATCGTTCCTACACCATCAACATTTGAAGATTCTGATCCAGACAAAGATGGTTCAGTTAGCAGGCGCTCATTATTACCCCTCACTCCGATGACTTCTCCTATCCCATCAACCTCCAAAGGTTTTTCTTTAGTTAGCAGACTCTCAGATTCCCAACTAAATCAACAGACTTCTAGAAATCTACGCAGGAGGATAACAGTTACTGCAGATATGGAAGACGATTTTCAAGATTTTGATAGTGACGATTCCATTGCTAATCCTAATTTTGAATTAAGACCAGCCTTACCAACAAAATCCATCTTTGATGAGCAGATGATTTCTTCAGCCAAGAAGTTCGAATTCCGAGCGTTTCAAGAAGGGTGATTGCGCACCATTTGCATTCAACGCGTACACATTTTTTCAACCTTTTGGACCAACATTCGAGTTGAATCTTGAAAGTCCATCAAGTATTTTTCACGTGTTCATGACGGATGATATTATGAGCCATATTGTTACTAAAAGTAATAAATACGCCTCTCAGATGGGAGTTCAACTAAATATGGATGTTTCTGAACTCAACGCATTGTTTGGAATTTTAGTAATAATGGGGTTCCATTCCCTACCTTCTATGAGAAAGTATTGGTCGACAAACAGCAATTTTAGAGTGGAAAGAATTGCGAGTATTATGACACTGAAACGATTTCTGAAACTACTTCGATTCTTGCATATAAATGACAATGCTACTATGCCCCAAAGAAATACTTGAGAAATTGTACAAAGTTAGGCCTCTTATTAACCATTTGAATACAAAATTCTATGAGTGCTTCAATCCATCCAGGAACATGGCTGTTGATGAAAGTATGGTCGGTTGTAAAGGTAGAAGCTTATTAAAACAATATATGCCGATGACGCCCATCAAACGCGGCTTCAAAGTTTGGGATATTGCGGATTCATGTTCAGGTTTTATGCTGCAATTTAGTGTCTATGAAGGTAAATCAAAAGAGCCAAAAGAAGGTAGTATAATAGGAGAACGGGTAGTGCTACAGCTGGTCAGAAATTACCTAGAAAAGGGGTATTGTATTTTTTTTTATAATTTCTTTAGTACCTTTAATCTTATGAAAACGTTACTAAAGAGCAAAACTTTTGCATGTGGCACATTCCGATCAAATCGAAAGAATTACCCAACAGATCTAATGAAAGCAGACAAAACCATGAAACCTGGGGATTCAGATTTTGCATCATCTGGAAATGTTAGTTATACCAAATGGAAAGAGCGCGGGAAAAAAAGTGTGATTGTTATCACTTCATTTCATGATCCCAGTATTAAGATTGATATTACCCGAACTAACAAAAAAGGGGAAAAGGAAGCCTTAACTTGTCCAATACCAATAGCAGACTACAACAAGTTCATGGGTGCTGTTGACCGATTCGACCAATATATGTCTTTCTATAACATATCACGGAAAACTCTCCTATTATATGTTAGAAAGTGTAATAACTAACTCCTACATATGTTACAAAACCAGATGTGTTGAGAAAAAGGAGAACCCTACAAACCATTTAGATTTTAGGAGCTTATTAGCGGACGAACTGATATCTACATACAATTCAAGGAAGATATGTACTTCTAAATTACCTGCGAAGAAGCCAAGGCTTCTGAAAAGCAATTCCGGAAGGTGTGTTGGAGTAGAAAATTCTGTTAGAATCATAGATGTAGGTAAACACTTACCAGTTAAAGGAACTATCAGACGACGTGCATATTGTAGCACCAAAAATAAAAGTAGTGCGCTCAATTACAATTTGTAAAGAATGCAATGTTGCTCTTTGCATTCAATGTTTTACTCCATTCGATGATAATAATCCATAATTTATTTAAGACATCTCTAAAATGTTTGTAAGTCAAATTCGCCGGAATAAATAACGAGTTTCTGCCAAAAATATATTTTTTGATAAAAGTGACCAATAAAATGGTTTGAGAAATTTGACTACATGTGTTTTCTTGAAGTACCCAAGATCATTATACTAACCACCCTATCCTGACATAAAAGGAGGGATAGATTTTTTTATATATTTTTTAAAGCATCCTGTGAACCATATAAATTATCCCCAATCAACAAAAAATTTGTTTCACAGAAAATTCTTTCTGTCACTTAAAGGGTTAACATAAATTTTTTAACACCTTCACATGGTTTAAAGTTATTTCAAGACGTGTTTGAGTGTTTTGACCTGAAACTGAACATTCTTGATCCAACTAGGATATCTGCTGCCTTAAGTACCTGTATTGACTACGTTGGGGTTTGGAACCTTCGGCAACATGCACTAAAACAGAGTTTTAT
>MU185259.1:10910-24229 GCA_016904865.1 Pissodes strobi | reverse complement strand
AGTTCGAAGATACATTTTTGGATATTTATAATAAACAGTCTTCTCGTTGTGAGCTGTTGTTAAACTATTTAAATGAAAACAGCCATTTGAATCGTTTTGAAAATTTTAAAAAATCATTTATATTACATTTAAAAAATTGATTAATGAGTTTGAAGATACATTTTTGGATATTTACAATAGTCTCCTCGTTGTAAGCTGTTGTTACACTGTTTAAATGAAAACAGCCTTTCGACTCGTTTTGAAAGTCGTAAAAAATCATTTTTAATCCATTTAAAAAATTGATTGATGAGTTCGAAGATACATTTTTGGATATTTATATTAAACAGTCTTTTCGATGTAAGCTGTTGTTACATTGTTAATGAAAACAGCCATTTGACACGTTTTGAAAAATCACCAACATTACATTTGAAAAACTGGTTAATGTTTTCGAAGATACATTTGTAGGTATTTATAATAAACAGTCTTCTCGTTGTAAGCTGCTGTTACACTGTTTAAATGAAAACAGCCTTTCGACTCGTTTTGAAAATTGTAAAAAATCATTTATATTACATTTAAAGAACTGATTAATGAGTTGGAAGATACATTTTCGGTTATTTACAATAAAAAGTTTTTTCTTTGTGAGCTGTTAAACTGTCTAAATGAAAACAGTCTTTTGACTCCTTTTGAAAATTGTAAAAATCCCCTAAAAATTGATATTTCAAAAAATTTTCTTAGCAGCGTTTCAAATACACTTCTTAATAATTATTATTTTAAACATAACCATACCTAAGTAAAAAAAGAAAACTGGAGACTTTTAATAAATAAATATTAGACTCCAAAAATATTCCAAAACCAACTTCCAAAAATCTAAAACCTGTATGTTTAAAGCTTTTTCAAGTTTTATTATAAATAAACTATCTTAAAATGAAGAAGAACCAGATTTAAGTCTTTTTCTATAAAAATAAATGAACTTACAAATTTCATACAAGCTCAAGGACATCATAAAATATCAAAAACTGAAAAAGATGAGTACGATTTACTTTGGTCGACTTAGTAGAAATCGATATCTCGGTCATCACCCCTTTTGGGTATTAGATTTCAATTTTTGACAGCTACCACCGGTTTTTGTCATATACAGGATGTCCGGAAATACCACTTGAATAATTTCAGGACTGATCTACATAGGAAAACATGATTTTTTTATATGAACCTGGGTCCGGAAATGCATAGTTTCGAATATACACACGGTTTTTTATTAATATCTTAAATATACTTTTACCGATTTTGTTGAAATTTGGTAGTGCTATCTCTAATAATAAGGGGCCTATTTAGCCTTCATTAAATTAAAAATATAAAGTCCAGTGGCGTCCCGAGGGGCGTCATACCGAAGATTATTGACAAAAAAATGTGTGTGTATATTTTATTCGTGTTAAGCAACTAAAAATTTTTCCTTCTTCAATTGTTTTCGTATCTTGCTTCGTATTCGAGAAAAAAAAATTAAAAACCATCGCGGGATGCTGTTTTCAAAATATCAATCAGATTTGTAAACTTTCTTCTGCCGTAGAAAAGTTGTACGAGAAAAGAAACATAGAGAAAATAGCAAATTTCCAAATTTCTAACATTTCCTGCAATTTTAGGAACAGGTCCGTACTTTACATAAGGAAACATTCGATAGGAAAAATTAATATTAATTTATTAAATATAAACAAAATTTTTTAAAATTTTTAAATAAAAATATTGATAAATAGAAAAATCCGCCAAGCAAAATTCAGTTCAGGTTCTGACATTTATGTTAAAATATTTTCCTAGCATGGATATATATTTAAAATATCGTCGGGGATTTCACGTGCAAAGAAAAGGAACGAATGAAATTTTAAGTGCAAAGACTAACGATTGAGGATCGAAGACAGACAGCCATTAAACGTATATCTCGACGATGTTCGTCGCCGTTTCAGTCTTTCACCTTTCAAAGAAAATTAAAACTCGATAAACTGGATGACGCGACGCCGACGACGTCGCGTCGCGGTTACGAGCTAATATAAGAAAAATAGAATATATATTTCCTTATATGAAAATGAAAATTATACACCTATATATCTATAGTTTATTTTCCACATAAAAAAAACAGTATTTTGAAATTGTTTGCCACAACTTCGATTTTTAAAGCAAAATTGTATCTCGAAATCTCCCATCATAAAATCGGCAGGGACCGTTGCTTATCGCTTGAAAAATATCAACATGGCACATTTTCCCATCTTCAAATCGTTTTAATTGAGATTGCATGTTTGACTCACTTTTTCGGATTCAAACCGTTTTCAATGGGATTTCAGATAAATAAATGTATAAAATCCGTCATGTATCCGAGCGTAACGATTCAGTCTTCGAAAAACGCATGTGACTACATGTTTTTAAACCTGCTGAAAATGTGTTTGCTAACTAATTCGATAGCGTAGGTGAAGAAAATATCATTAGTTTTTCTCTAGTTGGTCCGAGTTTCCAACCTTTCAAAAAATTTCGCGAAAAAAAATAATCAATAAAAACTATTCAAGATACTTTAACGTGTTCCACTTCTCAGTCGATCTTATTCCCTACCCAAAAAATTCCGGATGGCTACGTACTGATTCGAAATTATTAAACTTTGAGCTCCAAAACGAACAATTTCTACCAAAGTAGGTACCAAAACAGGTGTGTATCGCTTTCAACATTCCGTTTTAATCAGTGGGCGTTAATAAAATCTTAAGTTTTATTAATTAAGACTTAAGAGGTCGATTTCATGCGAAATATGCCTGTAAATAATTTATTTGATAATTAATTAGTCATCCGCGGACGCTCATTGCCAGCTGTGATGGCTAAATTATGTTGAATAGTGAACGCGATTATCTCATCCGATTAATCTATCGTTACCTATAAAACGTGGTTTATTAGTCGAAACTTTCTAATAATCGTATTAGTTACAGCAGCAGCTAACCAGACTCAGTGCCGGAGTTACAATAAAAGCGCCCCCCAACAATTTTCTTATCGGTATAAAAAAGGAAAAAAGGTTAAGATATTATCGTGAGGCAAAAAAAATGTACATGATTTTTATTCAAAACATTACTTGCTAACGTAACATAAAAATAGGTGTACTGAGTAGGTACTGCATTATAACACTAATAATAATACTCTTAATACAAACAAAATAACAAACAAAAAATGAAATGGGCAACAGTTCATTAAAAGAAACATAACAACATAAACTTAAACAAGAAATATTTTATATTCTTTTTCGACTGTTTTTTTTTGGCAAACTCCCATATTACTTCTTGGAAATCAACTTTATTAGTAATGTCACTGTTAATAGAAAGAACTGCCAAGTTGGTTAGAATTTCTTGGCCAACCGAGTTCCGTAAGTACGTTTCTGTTCGATTTAGTGTCGATAATGATCTTACTCCTAATGTATTTTTAATTGGTTATGTAAAAAAAAATCTTGACACTATCTCGATATTTGGAAACATAGTTACCAAGTTTTTGTATCTAATAAATTTAAGATAGTGCTTGATATTGCTGATATTGTCAAACTCTTTAATAAAATATTTAAATTGGAGGATCTCAATGAATGATTCATTTAAATCATGGGAATATAAATTTTGCAATAATTTTGAAGTAGCGCGGATCTCCGCATCATCCATAGTTTTATATTACTTTAAAACCCATTTTTTTTGTTTCTTTATATACTTAGACTCGACGCTTAAGTTCTTAATTCAAAGAGTCCAGAATATTATTATAAACGTTAATCCTAATATCTTTTAATTAACTTTTTCCATCAAACGTGATATCTACGCCACCGCCTTCAACAAAATGTGTTGTTCTTGTTTCTTCTTTCTTGGTCTTTTTTGTAATTTTCTTCTTTCCACGCTCTTCATAAAAATTATAGTTATATCTGATAGATCGAAAATACCCTATTAATGAGTTATAGATTTTTATAGCGGTAGATAAATCTGTATCGACAGTTTGGAGTAATTTGCTGGCTTGACGACATTTTGTCCATCACGTTGGACCAAAATGCAGTTAAAATTTCCATTTCTAATGAATCAAAATCCTTAAGTAGCCCCGTGGCCTCAGCTTTTGTTACCGGTTTTTCAGAGCTATTTTTGGATATAATTGATATCGCTTCACAAGATTTGTTGACTAGTAAGGATTGATATATTAGGCTATATTCGAGGCAAATCTGTACGAATACGTTGCCTTCTGCAACGGGAAACCGCCCTTCCATTGGATATGTATCATATTTCGTCCCATTTCGATTTTTTCCTATTAATGAAGTTATGAAACTTTTTTTGGTCGCGCAGAACGCATGCTGCAGGTTTGGGAACAGGCCCTTACGATATAAGAAACATTTTTAAGCGTTCCATGGGGAAAAGGTATTTAATCATTTAATATAAACTATTTATGGCGCGTTTTTATCTGAATCGTTCTTTAACAATGTCATTGCCAAACGAATCGTTACTATAAGTTAAAAACGGTAGTAATCGACACACGTCAGCTGACATATTGCGACGTTGCCCAAGCATACCTACTACCAAAATCTTAAGCCCGTTATAGTAGAGCGTGGCAATACCGCTAGAGGTTGAACATTACAATAAAATTAATGTTGTCGAGCTGAATGTTAATGAGCTGTAAGAAAAATATCTAGCATCTGTTCACAATGCTTTTTAGGCTAAAAATACCGAAACGTCAAACAATGGTAAAAATACTATGCAGAATGCCCGATTAGAGCCATCTAAATTTTGATTCATAAATTCATAATTGTATCCAGTGTTCTTGTCAATAATAAAACAATTTTCATGTAATTATAGATCTGAAGTGAAACGCTTAACGCTCCTACTAAAAATAGTATATGTATTTTAGTGTTATGTAAATTGACGTTAAAATATTTATAAAGGTGGTATTACGGGTACTCTAAATGCTTTGTTTTTGACATCTACGAAGTGTGGTAAAAACGCAACGGGGCAAGGGAATTTTAATGGCCAACTAACCTTGGGAAATTTGAATTGGTAAATATTTTTCGTTCTCTGGTAAATTACTAGAGAACTTACGCGTCAAGAATTCCAGATGAAACTGACGCATTGTTTAACTCGAGTTGACGACTAAATACGGACATAGTCCGAGATAGGTCAAAACGGAAACGACCCCAGACCCACCGGGTCAAGACTGAAATTTTTGAGTGCAGTTTTAATATCTCTAGAGACATTTGACACCCGCGCGCTTAAACTTAAACTAACCCAAACTAACCACTGACTCCGTTACCTATAAACGCAAAAAAAATCCACTCCAGCCGGTAGAAAGTAGAAAGGAAATATCACTTAACATATAACACGAAAATGCTTCAACAAAACCCCCCTTTTGTATTTAAACGGCGATTCTCCGATAGCGAAAGGGAAGCTAATTAAATAGCAACCGGTCAGCAAAAAGGGATTAGGCTTTGTTGGCTTTGTATAAAGAAGGAGAAGCGAAACAGGTTGAAAAGAACCGGAAGCGATTAATAATGAAATAAAATACTTTTCAAAGATTGCTGGATTTAGTAAATAAGCCTATTATCGAAATCCTAATTGTTTTAAAAATGTGGGTTTAGGTTACAAGTACAAGTACCTGGGAATTGACGAGAACGACGGAATTCAGCACAAGAAGATGAAAGTGAGACTGGAAAAGGAATACTACAGAGGAACCAGAGGAATACTCAAGACCGAACTCAATGCCAAACACAAGATCTCTGCAATTACAACCCTAGCAGTCCCTGTAATACAATACAGTTTCGGCATCATCAAGTGGACGCTAGCAGAAATCAGAAAAATAGACACACAAACCCGGAAGCTCAACTCAACTCAACATCCACGGCGGACTCCACCCAAAAGCCGACGTAGACCGATTATACTTGCCACGAAAACAAAGAGGGAGGGCATGCAAAACCTGGAAAACTGTCACACCATCACGATAAGAGGACTGAACGCTTACCTCAAGCTGAAAAGGAAAGACAAATACATCGGCATGGTGAACCGACAAAGAGACCGAAGCAGAAAGGAAAACAACAGCGAAGACAACGAAATGGAAAACGTCAACCCGAATCAACCTGAAACAAAAAGAGTCAAACAGATTAAAGAATGATTGAAACAACAGAAGAGAAGAGAACAGACAACAAGGTGGAAGGAAAATGCCCTACATGGACATATCACAAAGGAGTCGGAAAAGGAAACCATCAACACAATTGCATCATGGAAGTGGCTCACCCATGCAAACCTAAAAATAGAAACCGAAGCACTGGCAACTGCATGTCAGGAGCAAGCTATAGCCACCAACTATATGAAGGCAAGGATAATGAAGGCAGACATAAACCCAAAATGTAGACTGTGCCACGCCCATTCTGAAACCATCCACCATATAGTGTCAGGGTGCCCCATCCTAGCGAAATAAGCTTACCTGAACCGCCACAATACAGTCGCCGCCCACCTGCACTGGAACATCTGCAAGGAGTATGGAGTAAAATGGTAGAAACACAGCCCAGACCTCGTCATCGACACTCCCGAAACCACAATAATATGGGACACACAAGTGGAAACTGACAGAACCATACTAGCAAACAAGCCTGACATCATAGTGAAAGACAAGAAACAGAACACATGCATGCTAATAGACGTAGCAATCCCTTCGGACTACAATATTACTCAGTTCCTGTAGTAATCGGCGCCACAGGATTGATATCGCACAACACCTGTGAAGCGATAAAGCAACTCCCCGGAACCCACAATCTGTTGTCACATCAGAATGCGGTTGTACTGAGTACCGCTCATATAGTACGGAAAGTACTATAGGAAACCAGCAACAAGCACAAGACCAACATTGAAGAAAGAGTAACCTTAGATACACGGTGTGTACGCGGTTACTTCGTCAGAAAGCCAAACCATGCTATGTGATACTGAAGAAATAATAATAATAACCCTCGGCTAGCGGCAGTCGCAGTGTAACGTCGAGTAGGGCTATTGCGAATATTACCACTATTGAGGAAGATACCACCAACCCTCCTCCACCGGTTCTTGCTGTTTCTACGGCGACGCAAGTCAATGGGCCTGTGACCACAAAAGCCAGACTGCCTAGGAAGCGCATGAAGTGGACCAATGAGTTGAATGCCTTCATTATGCGCTCCTACTTTAGAGCAACAGATATGGAAACTAATTTTACAACATACCGATATGCCATTCACCGTGATTTTGTTGAGAAGTACCCAGAACTGCAGCATATAACAGAGCAACGAATAGCTGACCAGAGGAGAACTATTGTGAAGAACAATTTGCTTCCGCCACCGATCTTACAGCAGATCCGAGGAGAGGTCCTGGTTGACCTTCAAAGACCAACCAGCAGCGCAAGGACAAGAAAACGGTACCCACGGTGAGGACCACAGTGACGAAGAAGAGGACGTGATTGACGTGAATAACACCACCCCCGATCTTGACACCAACACCCAAATTACTGTTGTCGATGAAGTGTCGCTTGAACTGTCCAAATCACCAGCGGAGTTTGAGGGTACAAACCCAATACGACGACCAGAATTACCGAAACTAAAGACCAATAAAAGAACTAACGATATTATTTCAGGTGTAAATGCTGTATTAGAAAGTCACGTCACCGACTACAATATATAAAATGCTATTGTGGAGCTGTTGCAGTACTCCGTCTACAAAACCAACAAATATACGTACCAAACATCCATACCAGTAAAACCAACAAAAATCCCTGGTGGCAGAAGCGACTAGAACGTGAGTTAAACGCAGGCAACTAAGTTCGGGCAACCAACACCTACGCCACGCCTGTTCTGACTTACTCTTTTGGAATCTTCAAATGGACAAAAACCGAACGAGAAGGTATTCAGAGGTTGACACGAACAATGATGACGAAGAACAACAACCACAATCCTAAGGCGTCCACTATTAGAGCAACGCTACCCCGAAAGGACGAAGGAAGGGGCCTTACGGACCTTACCAACTTACATTCTCGGCAGGTGACAAAATTGCCTGAATTCTTTTACAGGAAAGCCGAACCATCAAGTCTACATCGAGTTATATCCAAGACTGATAAGGATTACTCACCTCTGAACCTCGCCTCGCCTGGAGCAGATTTGAATGGAGTTTCAGATACTGAGAAGTTCGAACAATGAACACAAAAGGCATTGTACGGACGACATCATTACGACTTCAATCAGCCTCATATTGACAAGGAAGCATCAAATAAATGGCTTACTAGCGGTACCCTTTTCCCAGAAACTGAAGGCTTCATGATCACTATCTAAGACCAGGTCATCAGTACTAATAACTACAAGAAGTTTATCATCAGGGACCCCAACACTCGATCTGACAAATGCAGGAAGTGTCAAGAATCATCAGACACTATTCAACATATAACAGCTGGTTGTACCGTGTTAGCTAATACTGACTATCTGCATCGACACAATCAAGTATGCAATAACGTTCACCAGAAACTGGCCAACAAGTACGGTCTTCTCAACACTTATACACCGTACTATAAGTACCAGCCACAGAAGGTTCTCGAAAATGGCAATTTTAGACTCTATTACGATAGGTCCATTATCACTGATAGACTGGTGAGGAATAACAGGCCTGACATAGTGGTAGTAGATAGAAGAGTCGACTTAGTCCTTCTCGTCGACGTAGCCGTACCGAACACCCACAACGTTCTCAACAAACATCACGAGAAAATTGCCAAGTACGCAGAACTCGCCGATGAGATTAAACAGATGTGGCATTGCGAAAAAGTGGAAATAGTCCCCGTTATTATATCGTCAACCGGCATAGTGCACGACAGCCTCGCCAAGCTGGGACTACCCAAAACACCTTCTCTGGCTGTTATATTGAATACTTGCCATACAGTACGCAAGTTTATGATGTAATTTGAGCCTAAGTCTTTTGATACTTAGTTTCCGGGATAGGTGAATCATACGCGTTTTAAGATCCTTTACAGGCGTAGCCGACTGTATCAAAATCGGCCTCTCCCATTGGTCGATACGCATGGCCCTCCGCTAGCTTCGCTCGCTACGGGGCTCAAGAAAAGGAAACTAACCAGGTGCTAACCCAAGACATACCCAAAATCAAGAAAAAAAACTCTTTAGAAGCATAAGCTTAAAAAAATAAAAAAAGCAACGGGGTTCGAATCCGTCCCTTTCAGGTGGGACCCAACTCGAGACCACGAGAGCTCTTGCGACAATTTGATTGCATCACGAAGACATATTGTAATACGAGATGGATCGACCAATAGGAGAGGCCAACTTTGATATAGTCGGCTACGCCTGTAAAGGATCTTTAAAAGCAAAACATACCAGCTCTAAGCTGAGTACAAAAAGAATAATAATAATAATAATAATAATAATAATAATAATAATAATAATAATAATAATAGTAATAGCCCCCCCCCCCTCGGGGGACCACATCTCTTATGAGTACGGGCATAGCAAACCAGAGGTACCCTAGCTGGATTCCCGCTTTACTTCACTTGTCTTGGGCGGGATCCTTTCTCTTTAATCTTTCCCATTCGCTCACCCTTGACCAACTATTGTATTTTTTCCCACCCTGACGCTATTAGAGCATTCGGGGGCTAGGGATCTTTCCTTTTCTTCTCTTTTCTCAAACATGTCCCAACCCCTTTATTTCTATCCATTTACTCCCCAATCCTGAGATATCTAGTGTATCCCTCCTTCCCTCTGTCAAGAACCCGCAAGGAAGTCTACGGACTTGGATTTAACTAACCCTCGGACCTTAGTCGCACCGTTGTTGGGGTTAGCTCCCCATCAATGTGATAGGTTGCTCCTGTAAATACAAAGGATAATCAAGGCGACGCGGGGCTACGGAGTAGCCCCGTTCGGAACCGTCGTGATGATCAGTCTGGCTTGGATGGCAGCGAAGCGAGTGGCACTGCTCCAAGGATTCGCTCCACTCAGACGCATGAAACGAAACTTCAGCCAGTTGGAAATGTTTCAATACAAGAAGTGTTGACCACCCAAGCTGGCCTACCCCGGCAACGCATGAAGTGGACTGAAGACATCAATATCGATCTCATGCGTTGCTATCTCCAAGTAACAAATAACGGACCCAACACTACTGTCCCTCCATAGAGAATTCATTAGATGTCGACCAGAACTAGCGCACCTATCAGAGCAAAGGTCAGCAGATCAAATTCGTGTCATCAGAAGAAATAACAGACTCCCACCAGATGTGATTCAACAACTACGAACCTAAGTTGACAATATGCTTGAAAACCACCCACAAGGTCAACAAGTACAGGTTCCTTCGGAACCCGCACCAGAAGGCAACCTTCCTCATCCCAACTTTCCACCACCTCCAGATCCTCTAGAAAACCTGGTAGATGAGGGTACCTCTGGTCTTAAGGAAGAAATTCGCTCGGCTCTC
Organism: Pissodes strobi; assembly: GCA_016904865.1. Classification (NCBI taxonomy): domain Eukaryota; kingdom Metazoa; phylum Arthropoda; class Insecta; order Coleoptera; family Curculionidae; genus Pissodes; species Pissodes strobi. Next base: position 13,802 of record MU185259.1, on the reverse strand, counting down.
CTCACAGCACTGGCCGAATTTGAAGGAAGAGACCCCACTACGTGATACACACTACCAAAATTAAATAGTTCGAGAAAATTAGCAGTTATGGTCCATATCCTGGATTCTGAAATCTTACTGAGGGTACTTTCAGGAGCACAGCTCATTTGTGGATGTTAATTTAGGCATCTATAGTGCCGCCCTCTCCTCCGTCCGAAACTTTGGTGTCAAGGTTAGGAGACACGATGAAAGAAGAAGACAAAAACTTGATCCACCATGGCGTCGGAGGCTTACTAAGAAAATTTCTGACCTGCGAAAAGATGTGGCCCGACTGCAACAATACATAAATGGAAATCGAGCAAGGAAACTCGTACAACAAGTAAACTGCATACAGCGATGAAAGCAGACCCCACGCTAAGTTCAACCCTAACAATGTACCTATTGACCTAGTACTTCCCACACAAAGTCAAAAACTGAAAGCATCGGCACAACCTCTATGGCGGTAGAATGTATCGAATCTGAGGAAAGAGCACAACAACTTATTTTCACGAAACCAAAAACAATTTTAGAGAAACCTGCAAGACGAACCTACACGAAAGACTGATAATGGCTTACCCTCCTTTGGAATGGCATTTGGTCTACTCTAGTCGAACATAAAGCCGATAGTCACTGGATTATCCAAGAACAACGGGACTCCAATGACATCACCCAGATGTCACTAGCTGAAATAAAGCCAGAGACCGTAACTATCGTGATCAAGAATTCACTGAAATGGAAAGCCCCTGGGATAGACCAAATTCATAACTTTTGGTATAAGAAGTTTACAAGCTCTCACCAGTACCTTGCCAACCACTTCATCTCCTTCCTCAGTGATCCATGCAATGTCCCGCAGTTAATGACTCGAGGGATCACCTACCTGCACCTGCTGCCCAAGGATGAGAACACGCAAGACCCGGCTAAACACAGGCCAATCACCTGCATAAGATTTCCACGGCCTGCCTCTCTAGTGAGATTTACAATTATTGTGAGAACAATAATGTAATCGCCGAGGAGCAGAAAGGCTGTATTAAGGGCTCCCTAGGTTGCAAAGAGCAACTGCTCATCGACGCTGTGTTTTTGGGACACACAAGGAGTAAGCGGAGAAACCTGGCGATGGATTATATTGACTACCGCAAAGCCTTTGATTCCGTTCGTCACTCATGGCTAATCCATATTTTAAGGATGTACAAAACAGAGCCGAAAGTAGTGTTTATGGGCTCCTGGAGTACAACTCCTGCATCTCATAAATAAAAATAAACATTTGATCCCATCAACATCCGCCGCGGGATTTTCCAGGGTGATTCCCTTAGCCCACTATTATTCTGTCTAGCGCTTAATCCACATGCTGAATAAGAGTGGATATGGCTACAACATCAAAAATGCAGAACAGGAGCACAAGATCACATATCTCCTATATATATGACATTAAGCTGTATGCTTCGTCATCCACTGAGCCTCAAGGCTTACTCCTAAGAACTGAAGAATTCAGAAGTATGTCGTTTGGACTAGATAAGTGTAAGACTCTGAGTGTAAAAAAGGCGTTCAGCATGCAATGGGCTTTGAGCTTTGGGATGGAACTGCTATCGGTCCAATGGACGATGAGGAAACGTATAAGTATTTGGGGGTGAAACAAATCCTAAATATTGAGCATAAACGAACAAAGGACCAAACCACTAAGAAATTCACAGATCGAGTCAAAAAGATCCTGAAAACCAAACTGTCTGGAAAGAATATGTGCAACGCCATCAATACCTGGGCTATTTCTACGCTAACATAAACGTTCGGAGTGATAAAATGGACCAAGACAGATTTAGAAGGCCTGGAGAGGAAACTAACTAAGTCCGGAGCACATCACCCGCAAGCAGCCATCGAGCGTGTTACACTTCCAAGATATGAAGGTAGACAACCTTAAACGACTCCACAGTAAGCAGATCATCAACCTCAGAAGGTACTTTAATCATAAACAGAATACATCCCCACTTCATAGAGCTATCTCTCATTCTGATAATAATTATACGCCTCTTCACCTACAACGTAATGGACCGTTAGGTGATCATCACACTGCTGAGCCTGCGGACGAGGATCTCAAATACTCCTGGAAACACAAGGTGCTCCACGGAAGACATTCTAATGACTTGAGCCAAGAACATGTTGACAAAGAGGCGTCAAACTACTGGCTCAGTCGTGGGGAGTTGTTTTCCGAGACGGAGGGCTTCATTATTGCGATCCAGGATCAGGTGGTCGCAACAAAAAACTACCTCAAGTTTATCGTCAACGATCCAGGCACACGAAACGACACTTGCCGGAGATGCGCCATCGTATCCGAGACTATCCAGCATATAACATCGAGTTGTAGGATGATGTCAGCCACTTATTACACCCATAGGCACAACCAGGTAGCAAAGATCGTGCATTTCAAGCTAGTTCTTCATTACAATCTCCTGGCGATCAGCACTCCATATTACGAGCACACACCATCAGCTGTCTTGGAGAATGAGGATTGCAAATTGTATTGGGATCGATCTGCTATAACTGACCGTACCATCCTCGCCAATAGACCTGATATTATACTTATCCTGAAGAGGCGAAAGCAAACCTTCCTCATTGATGTTACGATACCCAACACCAATAATCTGCAGCAATCTTATGGTGAGAAATTAAATAAATATGGTAAACTGGTTGAAGAGATCAAGAAAATGTGGCTACAAGATAAAGTCACTATCGTGCCTATAGTTATATCCACAACAGGTGTAGTACCGAGAACTTTCGCCCAAAACCTCAAACAGCTTAATATCCATCTTTATACTATTACCCAAACTCAAAAATCCGTCCTCCTAAATACAAGCAACTTAGTCAGAAAATTCCTGCATTTGC
>MU185258.1:52243-108600 GCA_016904865.1 Pissodes strobi | reverse complement strand
GCCAACTAAGGGAAGAACTCTATTATTCATCTGTCCAGAGTGCATACAAAATTTCTCAATGATGATTATTAAGATGGGAGCTAGGCTAGCAAATTTAGAGGCTTATATCCAAAAATTGGAAAGTAAAAGTTCTACAACACAGCCAGAGAAACTACCAAGCCATGATAACCAGCTACAAGTGGATATCGCAACTCAGAAAGAAATTCATGGAGACCCTGATATTTTAAATAAGATAGTAAATGCCATTGATTGTCAAGTTGGAAAAAAGCTGGATTCTGTCGTGACAGCAATAAAGGAAACAAATTCTGAGCTTGTAAGATTTCTAACTCAAGATCAAAACTCTGCCAACCAAGCAACAAAACCAGCAAGGAACATTGTAGAACCCCAAGAAGAAAATGAAGACACTAAAATAGGTAGCCAAACAACTAGTGATAAACCAGCAAATCATGGAAATCCAGGGTATCTGCAGTTGCAGGAACAGCACAACAGGTCAAGGTCATAGGGTCCAATCAAAATGGAAGTGATGTTGCAGTCTCTGAAAAAATATGGCTTTATGTAACGAAGTACAAAACTACATACACCGAAGATCATTTGAAGGAATATCTGTCTAAGAAACTCCCAAAACCTGAATTTATATGTGTGAAGACCAGTAAGACAAGGAGTTCTCATAATTCCTTCAGAGTTGCTGTAGATGCCCAACTCAAAGAAACAATTCTAAACTCAAACTCTTGGCCAGTAGGAATTGAAGTACCTGAATATTTTTTTCCAACAAAAAGGCAATAAAGGCAATTTCCGAAATAAACAACGCAGATACAAGAGTTTCAGGCAAAGGCAATAAAAATCAACTCAGCATACTAAACTTAAACATTTATACCAATAAAGATATTCAGTCTGACTCTTGTCGAACGGTCAATGTACACTTCTCTGATCACCGGGCTCAAATTGCCTGCTTCAGCCTTGATGGTGAGAGTGAGGTTGTGCAAGATAATAAATGGGTTCGCATTTTTTCTGAGGGAAATATATATTACTTCAATTTTTTGTTAACCAAGGAAAGGTGGGTTTATGATCTGCTTCTGATTAATGATAATGTTTTAAAATTCACAAATTTCTTTTCTTCTTTCTTAAGCTTATTTAACATGGCTTTTCCTCTAATTTTACAAACAAAAAATAAGGACATAAAAAGAAAAGACACACTCCGGAGTTGATCAGGGAGAGCTTAGAGGTGAAAGCTCTATATCACCAAGCCAAAATATCAAATCAAGATAATGCTATGTTTCTTTATAAGCAAGCATTAAAAAGCCACAGGAATAATATTAATGAAGCAAAGAAATTCCATAACTCCAGTAGGCTCGTGAGCTCTAAGAATATGTCCAAAACCTCTTGGGAAATAATATGCTCTCATGTAAATCTAACTAAAACAAAAAAGATCCTGGAATTGGTAGTATTGTTTTTGATGGTAAAAAAATTAACAGAGATCAGGAAAGTGCCAATGCTTTTAATAATTTCTTCATATGTTCTGTCCAATCATTGACTTGTAACATTGACACTAAACATTCCACTACCATTCCTGGTCAAATGACATGTAATTCATTGTTCCTGTCACCATTTATTGAGGAAGAAATAACTAAATTAATAACTTCTGTCTCAAACAAAGGTTCATCAGGATATGATGATGTGCCCTGTAGTCTGCTGAAATCCTGCCAAACACAAATAATAATAACCTTTCCCGTGAAATTGGCTATTTTCCCTCTGAACTTGAGAAAGCTGTTATTGTGCCAGTCTATAAAAAAGGGGATACTAGTTGTTTGAATAACTATAGGCCAATAGCTTTGCTGTCTGTTTTCTCAAAATGTTTTGAGAGGGCTTTTAAAATAAGACTGGTTCCTTTTCTGGAGAAATATAAACTATTAAATGATTGCCAATTTGGGTTTAGAGCTGGACGGTCCACAGCAGATGCCATTGTTTCCCTATACTTGAACATATTGGAAAATTTTGAGAGCAAACTAAAAGCCGTTGGAGTCTTTTATGACCTCACAAAAGCTTTTGACACAATTGATCACTCCATCTTACTAAATAAACTTAATTTCTATGGAATAAGAGGTTCAGCATATAAATGGCTCGAGACATATCTATCGGGAAGAACACAATGTGTCAAAATAAGGAGTGGAAATGGTGTCACAGTTTCTGATTGGTTAAGTCTTGCCTGTGGGGTTCCCCAAGGCAGTGTCTTGGGTCCCATATTGTTCATCTTATTCATCAATGATCTTCCACTTTTTCTTAACCAGTGCTATATTACCCTATTTGCTGATGACACATCCACAATCATAGCAGGTGATGACTTTAGCGACTTAAGCAATAGAGCAAATGCATGTGTAAGAGAGGTCTCTAGGAATGGACTAATTTTGAACTGCCAAAAAAACTAGCATGGTTCTTTTTGCTCCTGTCCGAAACTATGACAGAAGTTGTCTTGTCAAAAGGGATGGTGCAACCCTTGTGCAGAGTGAGTTTGTGAAGTTCCTGGGTGTGCAGATGGATGGTCATCTTATCTGGCAAAACCATATAGATCAAGTCTAAGAATTATGCCATGATGCTCTTAAAAAATTTCGCTAATAGGGATACACTGAGGGTATTTAGTACTCATGCGTAAATTCTGTTTTACCATATGGTTTGCTGGCTTGGGGAAACTCAACACATATTGAGCGTGTTCTTATCTCTCAAAAGCGAATAATCAGGAATATGTTTGGTCTGGATTGGAATAGTTCCTGTAGGCCCACCTTTAAGAGTGAATGTATACTAACAGTGGTTAGTTTGTACATCCTACAGAGTGTCGGTTATGTCCATAAAAATAAAAGTTCTTTCGACCTGTGTGGTGACATAAATAGTTATGAAACCCGAAATGCGAATGCCCTCTACATTCCGCAGTCAAGGCTGACTCAGGCGGCTAGAGGCCCTGGTATTATGGCACTAAAGCTTTACAATCATCTTCCCTGGTCACTTAAAAACTTGCCAAGTCCTTCACAATTTAAATCCCATACCAAAGCGAAACTAATGAAGTGTTCATTCTATTCTCTAAATGAGTATTTCTCACACAATTTTTAAGTGTCTAAAGAACAATTTTGAGAGCGATATGGCTTTATGTGGTATAGCTTTGGTTTTTTCTGTTATTCTGTAATTTTTAGATTTAGTGTTGTTTTATTTTATCTACTAGATAATACTTTTGTATGACAATTTCTATGCATTTTGTATGTCTTTATGGAAATAAATTTGAATTTGAATTTGAATGAGCAGTAATCTAAGTGGGGTCTCACCAAAGAACAGAACAATAATTTAATGGACTGGATATTAAGAAAATCTTTAGCGCAGCGCTTGACAAAGCCCAGCATCTGAAGGGGAATATAATATTTTGTTATTTAAAAACTCAATAATCAGGGGCAAATTCTCGCCTTTTGAAGTTTTCACTTCTATCCGCCTTTTGAAGTTTTTACTTCTGTCGTATGGTCTTAAGCACACACCTATTTTGGGTTAATTATTTTAATTTAAGTTATTATAAATTTTTATTTAAATTATTTTTGTCATCCGCTCCCAAAAATAGCTATTTTACGGACTCATTTGAGTCCGTAAAATGCTTCTTTTTAGGCCTAGTCCCTAAAAGTCGTCATGGCAACCTTTACGGACTATTCCAAAATTCCTGAATATGTCTAAATGTCAAAAATCTCGAATGACATGACAAAATTGTCAAATAGTTGCTACGATATCAAATTCTAAGCTAACTTTGTCGTACATTATGATTTCAAAAATTATGGTAAATTTGCAAATTTAGGCGTTCTGAAGAATTGCAAAAAGCGTATAAATAAAAATTAAATTTTGGGAGCGTATGACAAAAAATAGTGTTTGTCACACGTACCTAAATGAAGTTTTTCAGGACTCATCTGCTATTCTGGACTCGGCTAATGCCTCGTCCGGAAACAGCAATGATTCGTCCTGAAAAACTCCATTTTAGGTACTTGTAACAAATATAACTATTTCAGGGCATATGTTTCTAATGACTCTAAAAGAGGATGTCATTTTGGATACGCTTGGTTTGGCTCATCAGTATGGTTTTGAAGAACTGGAATCGGCGATTTCCGATATCTTAAAGCAACTGCTGGCTTTGAGAAATGTTTGTGCAATTCTAGGTATGAAAATATTGCTACAAATTAACTATTGTCTAATTAATCATCAATAATTGTAAATGACGTATAGTTAACATACAATCTGCAAATGTTATATGTAATATGTTCTTGATATTTCAGATACAGCTCACTTATACGGTTTGGAAAAACTAGTTGGTGTTTGTCAGTCGTTTTTAGACAAGCATGCTTCTGAAATATTGTGTCATGAATCGTTTGCCAGTTTGTCTCAGGTAAGTTGGAAAAATATACATTGAATTTGCTAGATTCTACGCATTTTATATATAATTCACGTTTTAACACTAGCAAGCTATACAATCCAAAAATGTCTTGCTTTCTGATTCTAGGCCGCCCTCATTGAAGTGCTACAGAGAGACTCGTTTTTTGCCCCCGAAGTTGAGATATTTAGAGGCGTGTGCAACTGGTGTAAAGTGAATGAGGTAAGCATACTATTTAAGTTTAAATATTGCATGTGAAGTTCAGTGTAATCAGTGGAACAAAATGTTGATGTAAGTGCTTAACCAATTCTCTTTTTCAGGATATCGATGATAAAACTATGAAATGTGTCAGACTGCCGCTGATGAGCGTCGCCGATTTACTCTCGGTTGTCAGGCCGGCCAGACTTGTCAAACCGGATGCCTTGTTAGACGCCATTGCGGATAGAACTAACTGTAGAATCAGCAGTTTACCACATCGGGGTATGCTGGGTAAGATTTCAAATTTTATTTTATTGTATTTTTTTTAAAAATCAATGGGACATTTTGGCTCTTAGTTGATTTTTAGAAGTCAAAGTCAAAATATGCTTTATTATCATAACCATATAGTTATTGACAAAGCGGATCTAAATATAGCGATACAATAGAGTCAAAAATTTTATATACATATAGACAAAGACAAAATTTCAGCATACTAACATGTAGGAGGTCAAAATACATTGGTTCAAGTAGACATTGAAACATATTAAAATTGTCAAATGTAAAATGCTTAATAAAATTATGTATGGCTAAAAATAAAAATAAATGCTAAAATGAACAATTCAGGTAATCATCAACCTGATAAAATGTATGGGACACAAGTAACTTTTTAACACCAGCTCTAAACCTTTTGTAATGTTGAAGGTGCCTGATCCTGAGTGGCAAATGGTTAAAAAGTTTTCCACTATTGTAAATGACAGACCTTTCAGTTAAAGCTGAATGAGGGATTGGTAAACTGAGTTGGTGAGAACTTCGGGTATGGTTAGTATTTGGTGCTAAAATGGTGGTACTATGTTTCCTATACATAAGGCAGACCGTTTCCATGATGAAAATACACGCTAGTGTCAAAATGCCACCACTGATAAAATAAGGGTGACAGGAGTCTCTAGTAGCCAGGTTATAGATACAATGCTCCTGTAGCACAAAAAGCGAATTAAGGAGCGTTGTTGAACATGAGCCCCAGAAGCAAATCCCATACGTTAGGTGCGACTCAACTAATGCAAAATATACACTTCTTGCAACCATAGCACCAATCTCAATTCTCACAGTTCTCACTACATAACAACCCGAAGAAATTTTATAGCCGAGATTACTTATGTGAGACTCAAATTTCAACCTGCTGTCAATTCAAACTCCCAAAAATGTACACTCATCCAAGTGTTCAATTTTAGTGTTTCCTATAGCAATGTTCTCAATATTTCCTCTAAAATTTAGAATATTTGTCTTTGCAATATTAAATGTCAAGGTACTAGCATCACACCAAAGTTTAACACTCCCAAGGTCATCATCTATCATTTGCTTCAAAGTGACAGGATCCTTATGATGTCACAAGACTGTTGTATCATCGGCAAATGCTGTACAAGAACCGTATCTTAGTACACCAGGCAAGTCATTGACATAAAGCAAAAATAATAGAGGGCCTAACACAGAACCTTGTGGAACACCGGACTTAATGTTCATCTAGTTAGATTTGGTGTTATGAAAATAAACGGCCTGAGATCTTCCCTCAAGATAAGATTGGAACCACTGGAGAGATTATCCTCTAACAACTTTCCAAGTAAAATACCATGATCGACACAAACAAAGGCTTTAGAAATATCACAAAATACCGCAGAAGCACAATCCCCCTCATTAAGGCTAAGATACAGCTCTTTAAGCACTCGAAAAATAGCGTCACTAGTATTTTTAGATTCTAGAAAGCCGAATTGCGAAGCACAAAGAATATCATGGCCCTTAAGAAAGTGTAGCATTCTATCTTTCATAAGTTTTTCAACTATCTTTGTTAGTGTTGGCAGAAGAGAAATAGGCCTATAGTGAGATGGGACTTCCCTGTCTCCTCCCTTGAAGAGAGGAATAACAGAGGCTCTTTTTAATGTCGATGGGAAACTTCCTTCTTCAAAGGAGTTGTTAATGGCCTCAGCCAGGGTGGTAAAAACAGAATGAGGTAAATTTAAAAACACCTTTACAGAAATGTCATCCCAACCAGATGAATTCTTATTTTTTTATCGATTGAACAACACTCATAAGTTCCTCCGGAGTAACAGGACGAAAGTAAAGATTGTTAGCAAGTTTGTCGCTAATCGAGCAGTAATAGGCATTTAAATTATTGACTTTTAAACATGATTGCAATGATTGTGAAGAACCAGTGCCTCTGAAATTATTTACGATTTTCCATATTTCTTTTGGCTTACTAGAAGCTAAATTTATGCGGTTATTATAAAACATTTGTTTGGCAAGTTTAATAGTACCTCGATAAATGCTGCGGTATCTGTAAAAGTAGGATAGAAAAAATTCATTGTGAATATAAAAGGCCTTCATAGAATGCAGGCACCTCATATTTCTGGCTGATACCTTTAGTTAACCAATGCTTACTTTTTTTCCTGGGTTTTATATTTACAAGTGGAAAAGTACTCTTGACAATGAAAAGAACTGAGTGAAACAGATCCATCACCACTGCTACCCCAATCATACGTGTCTAAAAGCTGCCTAAACCTGGAAAAATTACTTCTTGTTAGTAAACGTCCCTTGAAGTGTTTTGCTCTCTTTTCAAAACTAGCGTCCAGGTTAAACTTTGACACAACTGCACAATGATCTGATAGTGCTGCATCTTCCACCAGACATAGAACATTTTCAGGATTGAAATTAGTGCAGAAGTAGTCCAAAAGAGTGGTAGAGTGGCTACTTATTCTAGTTGGTTGGTCAATGTGCACCGTAATACCCAATGAATGTAACAAATGACCTAGAGATTTACAAGAGTTCGAGTTCTTGCCAAGAAAATTAATATTAAAATCACCCGCCAGTATCACTGAAGCATGAGGAGGAAGACTTGATAATATAGTTTCGAGTTTAAAAATAAATACGTTAACATCGGCATTAGGTGATCGATAGGCACACAATAAAAACAACTTTAACTTTGTCGAATGAGCCATACAAATTTCAAAATCTAGTTCCTCCCAAATAAAACCATACTTAGCAACATTTCTAAAATCAGACAAACCTTGAAAATCCTGTCTACACATTATCATAGTACCTCCATTGTTACAATTTAACCTACAGAATATGGATACTAGTGAATAGTTTGAAATAAAAATTGGCTCATCAGCCCTAAGCCAATGCTCGGTAAGGAAAATTATCTCAGGATAATCTATGCTTCCCAAATAAGCTTCAAGTTCACCAGTTTTATTTCTAATAGATTGGCAATTTAAAACAAGGGCTTGGCAATTAAAATTATTTAAGGTTGATTGAGCTAGGGCTGCAACAGATTTTCCCTGCTCTGACTTAAAAAAGGACTGTCATTTGAACAAGCATTAGAATTGGAATTATCAAATTGCCAACTCTTATCAGTTTGAGTATGCATACCTCTCATTACAACATTTTTTGGCATCACTCTATTAGAATAAATATAAAAAGCTAGGAGACGTGACATTGAATGGACGGAATAGCGATACCTAAAGTTAATTTTAAAATCAGTTATAATTCTTATACTACTCTTATGCATACTTGAAAAAGAAGATATAAAATCAATAATACCCCTAAAACTAAACACTGAACATTTACGAAAATCACATTTTATCACAAAAATTAGATTAGTAAACTTTCCTAAGGACAACATCTGGGCCAGTTCAAAATTAGAAGGAACAGTAAAACAAAGATTTATACAAATAACAAAAGTATCATCCTCGTTGTTATCAACACCCAGATGAGCAACACTCCTTGCTAGTTGTACATAAGAACATCCACTAAACACAAACCCAGATGTGGTGGTAACTGAATTAAGGTTGTTGGAAAGAATCCGAGAGTATCCTCTTGCACTAGAATCCCCACAAACTGTGACCTTTCTCCTAGCGCCCAGTTCACAATTACGTAGTCTGCCTTCCGGGTAACCATCAGAGCTCGGACAAGCAACCATTTGTAACTCCTCACCTAGGGATGGCACATGCTGTAAAGGTTTCGAGGCATTTTGTAAAACACTATTTGTAGGAGGGGTAGTTTGGGTTGGCCCAGTAGACAATCTGCAAATCTCATTCTTAAGATCAGTGATCTCGTTGGTATAAGACCAATTATTCATTTCCAAAACACGGATAGATGAGACCATGTTTCTATTTAAAGCATTCAGGTCTTCAAATCAGAGATATCACTACACTTGGAAAGAAGTTCAGTTTCAAATGCTGTGATCTGCTCCTCCAACTCATTAATATTGGTTTTGAGTACGATGACCTCACTCGATTTCCTTTCTAATTCATCTACCAGACTTTGTTCTGCTGCCAGAGCTACACCTTCAAGGTCAAGAGTCCTCCGACGTTGCTTCTGGTTTTCAGATTTTAGGCTCTCAATTTTCAATTTTAACTCTTCAATACATTCATATATACTAGAAATTGTAGCATCTTTTGTGCTTGCTTGGTGTTTGTGAATATTGTGAAGTGTAATAACGTATTATTAGAGAGGGACTTATCTTAACCAAATATCTAGTTTAGAATGTGCTAAAAATATCTAATCATCCCGAAAATCGATTAAGTACTAAAAAAGTGTACAGTTTAAAACAACATATAGTAGACACCATATTTCTAGCGCGACGTGTTTTTGAATCGTTCTGCTTTTATTGCGTGTTTTCGAGCTAGTAACGCCCAATATTGTTGGAACAAGAACCATGGGTACCAACAATGTTGAAAATATAAATTGAAGATAAAAAATTGTTTGGTACAATATACATACCTTCTTTAGGATTGATGAGCGTATAGCTGACATTACTAAAATAATTGATATCGATACAAAAATAAATACCCAGGCAAGTAAAAACACATGAAATTAAGTTTTTTTTTACGATATCAAGAAAAACAACTGTCAAGTCAAAAAATAGCTTTAAGTCATAAAAACAGGAGTTGTTGACAAAGCCATACTTAGAAACAATAAATAATAAATCTTTATTAACGGTTTCCCATTGAAAGATACAATATAAACATTATTACATTAGAGATCGAACCAATTAAACTTATACTAAAAAAAAGAAATACAAAGTCAAAAATTAAAATATGTCACTAACAACAAACAAACAAAAACACAATCATAGAAAAGCAAAGAGCCAATAAAGAATATCATGTCAAAAGAGCCAAATACACATCATGTCAGTTTCCTACGAATTGAGGTTTTAAATATATTCATACTCACATAAAAAACCAATATCATCACAGTGCTTATTCGCAGTTCTACACATTCTGCATATTGGACTATTTACACCAAAATTGGTTCTGTGAAATGGTATGTGAAATAACTATGTACACCTTGTCTCTCTTTGTGGTACTCGAAAATTAATTAATTCCAAGAGTACTGAACAATAAAAAGTATTAATGATCTTAAACAAGGTGCACAAATCTTATTGATTCCTTCTTACTTGTAAGGTTGGGAGGTTCAACAGGTTGTGCAAATAACCATAATCAATTAAGTCCAGAGGAATGCCGCATTTAAAATGTATTAGTGCATGCATACTCCAAACCTGAGACAACATAACTACAGAAGAGAGTTTTAAAACATCTTAAATCATTAAAGTCCTTAAGGGTTCTACTCACAAACCCTAGTAGCCTCATTGCTTTATTTTTTATAAATTCAATGTGATAGTCAAAATGAAGTTCACTATCAACATAGACACCAAGATCCTTAATTATTTTGACCCTCTCAAGAGTCTCAGTATGAATGCTGTAATTAAAAGTTATGTTTTCTCTCTTTCTTGAAACAGTTAGAACTTTACACTTATCAATATTTAACTGCATGCAATTTTCTTTGCACCACTGTAACAGCATATTCAGGTCATTTTGGAGTTTTATACAGTCATCAATACTACAAATCGTCATAAACAACTTCAAATCATCAGCAAACAATAGTTTACGACTATTCCTCAGAATAAAATAAAGATCATTGATAAAAATTATGAATAGTAATGGACACAGGTGTGAACCCTGAGGGACTCCTGACGCTACAATAATCTCATCTGATACAACATTTCGTATTTTCACAACCTGTCTTCTCCCTTTAAGATAACTCCTAAACCACTCTAATAAGGCCCCATGAACTCCCAAACATTTAAGTTTATGGATTAGTATTTCATGATGAACCCTATCGAAAGCCTTGGAAAAGTCTGTGTAAATACAATCAACTTGACATCTATTCTCCAGTGCCTCCGACAGTGCCTCACCATAGACAAGCAAATTAGTTACTGTCGAACGGCTCTTTACAAAGCCATGCTGAGCATTGGATATGAGTCCATGGAATAAAGGAGATATCTTATTTTCAACAATTTGGTCCAAAAGTTTTGCGGCAATACATACTTTAGATATTGGTCTATAATTTTCAGTTTCCGATCGATTTCCACCCTTAAATATTGGAGTTACATGACAAATTTTCCACATTTCAGGGAACACTCCAGAAGACAAAGAAATTTTAAATATTTCGTGCAAAACATATGATAACATATACTTACATTCCTTAAGAAATATCACAGGCAAGCAAGTCTATTGATCTATCACAGGGTACGTCAGGTGTTTCAGAAACATTATCACAGTGTGCATAAGCAGATTCAAAGTGCTGAGCAAAGAACCCAGCTATATCGACAGGATTGCTGGAATTTTGATCCCCAAAGGTCATGTTGTTAGGTAGATCGTAACTATTTTCTTTTGAATGGACATACTTCCAGAAAATTTTACTGTTTTCCCGTATGCTGTCTTGAACTTGATTTTTATAGGTTTCATAGCATTGTTTAATCAGATTCTTACATTTTAACCGCAAATTTTTAAATTGTGTATAAAAGCTAAATTCCCGCCTATTTTTCCACAATTTATGCGTTGTTTTCTTTTTTAAAATTGTCGCTTTAAGTTCTTCACTAGACCAAATAGGAAATTTTCGGTTTTTTGATTTGCACTTTGGAACATTTAACTCTAGTGATGATATTATAAAAAATTTCTAAAACTAAATTTACATCTTGTACAGCTAAAAAAATATACTTCCAGTCAATGAGGCCTAGAATGTGGTTTATTTCAAGGAAGTTAGCTCTCTTAAAATCAAAATATTCATAATCAAAGATCACAACATTTTTCTCCATTTTTACAACATTAATGTCAAAAATCAAAGCAGTATGATACTTATCACAGGGTAAAATTGGGTCGTCACATATCTTAACACAGACATCCAAAGAATTACAAAAAACTAAATCTAAGATAGAACCACATGCATTTATTATCATCATCTGACAAAAGTTTAAAAAAGCGAAATATTCAATAACAGTTTGCGCTTGGGAACATACAAGATTATTTACATTAACCCCCATATAGTAATTTGCCTACACTTAATACTAGAGAATTAAGAAAAGTAAAACTAATAAAGAAGTAACTACAGGTTAGAGGGTTTAAAGTTACAAATATACTCATAGAGGTTGCCAGTACACAGTCTGTCAAAGAAGATGCAACTGAAGATCTTTTGATCAACAGTTTCATTTCTAATCAACAATTTCCATCGGGGATATATAAGTTTGGAGAAATGTAAAATTTGCGTGGTTAATATATTTAAATCATAAATTTTATTGGTAAATTTGAATATTTTTGTTTGCCCTCTGAACCTCCTGTCACAAACTTGCATCCTCAGTCTTAAAGGTAAATGATTAAATACTTTCCTTCCACCATATATTATAGAGAATTTGATTTGTTCAAAATGTGGGATGGGTCATCCGAGAGTATATGTCTGTCGAGTGTGTTAATGTCCACCTGAGGATAGTTTATTTTTTGCTTTTATAAAGGCGAGACAAACAGTCTCCAAAATAAACGAGCAACACAGAGTCAAGATACCATGCCGAATCCGCGCTCCACACATATATCTAATTGCTCTCTTCTACAATACAAACACTGAGTTTAGCAAATGCTGAGAGCAAGAGCCCCAAAAACAAACACCATAACGAAGATGTGGCTCTATCAATGCAAAATATGAGGCTCTGGCTATAGAAAAATTCAATTTGTTCGATATTATTCTAAGAGGGTAACAGCCAGATGAAATTCTGCTGCAAACATTTAAAACATGCTTTTCAAACTTCAAAGAATTAACTATCGTTATTCCCAGGAATTTGCTCATAGAGGGCACAGAGACAAGCTGATCTTCCAGAGAGGCATTGTCGATGACACATTTAAAATTTAAGATATTAGTCTTTGAAACATTGAACGATAACAAATTTGCGTCACACCACTGCTTAATCTTGACTAGTTTGTCCTAACACTTCACCCCAACCAGAGTCATGCCAGAGGATGGTGGTATCATCCGCGAATATAGTAAATTTCCACGATATTGAAAGGCGAGGAAGATCGTTCACATAAATCAAAAAAGGGAGCGGCCCCCAAGACCGAGCCCTGAGGTGCACCTGCATTGATATGCTCCTCAGAGCTAACTGCCTGGACACGTCCAGACAAATGCAAACAAAGCCACTCCAAGGCTGTTCTCGTCAATCCACACACCTCCAGCTTCCCTAGCAGTATTCCGCGATCCGCACAATCGAATGCTTTTGATAAATCACAGAACACTGCTGCGGCAGCCTCGCCTGCGTTTAACTAGGTATATAGATGTTCAAGACACGCGAAAATAGCATCACCCGTACTCATCAACTCCCGAAATCCAAACTGTTAAGCGCTCACAAGTCTGGGTTTATTTAGAAAAGAAGTGACTCTCACCTTCACAAGTCTCTCCACCACTTTAGCCAAAGTAGGCAATTGGGCGGAAGTTGGACGGACTCTCATGGTCCCCACCCTTTTAAAGTGGATAATAATGGCCTTCATTACACAAGTTGGAATAATGTCTGCTTTGAAGGACCTATTTATCGCATCAACCAAGGCTTGTACGGCTTGAAGTGGTAACCCCAAAAAGACTCTCAAAGAAAGCCCATCTCAACCCGAATTGGTCTTATTTTTTATAGTAGCAAACACATTCCTAACTTCACAGGCAGTTGAAGGGGCAAAAAAAATGTCATATACTTGTGAAATTTTTGGTGCTAAATTGACAGCTATATTACAATAAAATAAATTAAGGTCATTGGCATTTAAGGCACTAGAAGTAGGTGTTTTTCTTTCTTAAATCATTCACAATTCTCCATGATTCTTTCGATTTATTAGAAGACCCCTGAAACCTTTTTCGAAAATACAATTTCTTTGCAAGGTTTATAGTAATTCTATAGATTCTACGATATTTAATATAGTAGTTTATACAGTTTACAATATTTCTTGAATATTTTCTAATATAATGAAGGGAACGCATATTATTTCCACAACCAAGGTTTCCTTTCTTTCTCTTAATATTGATAAGAGGAAACGCAATGTCAAATCTACTCAGAATGGTAGAATGAAGCTCTGCCCGAACATTTTCAGTGGCTAAAACACAATTCCAATTCATTTGGTTACATAACAAAGTGAAACTTCTAAAATTCTTTTTAGTGTAGAGCCTATCTCGCTTAATTTTTGATCCTGTCCCATCATCAGTAATAGCAGGAATCGAACCTTTGTTAAAATTAGTACAAACATAATCCAATATGGACGATGAAAGGGCTGAAAACCGAGTTGGCTGATCGACATGCACTGCTAGATTACATGAACTCAAGAGATTCATCAAGAATCGACTATTTCTATCAGACCCGTCCATATAGTTTATATTTAGGTCACCTGTTACCAACGAAGTATTAACAGAAATTCCGTTTAAAAGTATTTCCAGTTTGTTGAAAAACGACTCTAGGTTACCCAAGGGAGCTCTATAAATACCTATAATAAAAATGTGTATTCTATTACAGAATACAATACAATCCTCCAACAGGTAGTCTCCGACTAAAACAAACTGGAAATTACACAAGAAGTCACCCTGTACCATAACCAAAGTACCTCCCTGCAAATATTGTTCCTTTGAGTATTTAGAGACAAGAACATAATTATTAACATTAAAAGGTTCAGTGATTTTTAACCAACGTTCAACCAAAGTGACTATCCCAGGAAAATTTAAAGATTCTAAAAATAAAAACAACTCACCTCCTTTACCTCTAATAGACTGAATATTTAGCAGAGCTAGGGTAACCCAAATTAACATCAATTTGATAACCAACAACAGTGGGTACATTCCCTAAAAAAGGTGGACTAGAGTCTGAGTCGCCCAAAGAAACAACGATGTCGTTATTTGCCTCTTCAAATTGATTACTAGCAACAGTGGAGACTGACTGACTATTTACCATGTCCCTTCTTAAAGAGAGTTAGAGCAGTCGACTTTAATTCAACATCTGATTGAATATTCAGACCCCGTCTCCCGCTCTTCAGCCCTACACCATTGTCATCATAAATATATTTGGACGCGAACGTTACTGATAATGAAGTAGGAAAGATATTTAATGAGTGAGGAATGCTTGTATTTTAAGCATATGAATTCTCAAAAAACTAACCCACATCCTTAGACCGCAAATCAATCATTTTTCGGGTGAAATGAACATGTTTTTCTTG
Source organism: Pissodes strobi (assembly GCA_016904865.1). NCBI lineage: Eukaryota > Metazoa > Arthropoda > Insecta > Coleoptera > Curculionidae > Pissodes > Pissodes strobi. The sequence continues at coordinate 93,459 of MU185258.1, read as the reverse complement.
TCTCTAGAGTGTGTGAGCAAATAAATAGCATGCATGTATTTTTGCATAACAAATCTATTCCAATACAGCTCTCTTTAACCGTATGACTACTTTAATTCCAAGATGAATCAGTATGTATTTTGCAATAAGCTGAAATGTATATGGCATACATACGGCAAGAGTTCAATACATCTTGTATTATTGCCACTTTTTCTATTTAGGATTTCGTAACGATTTAAAGGTCACTAGTATAGTGTATAATAGTTTGCTGATAATGCACTGATTCTGATGCTGAAGAAATTTGAATAAATCTAGTTTTGTCACGTTTTAGTTGTTGACGAGAATGTGGCTTGTCCGCGGACCGGATCAAAAGTGGCGGCCGGCGAATTGACCGAATTCCTGCTAGATGGCGACAACTACAGTTATGACATGGACAAGGGATACACAAGGCATGCCATCAATGGGCCGGTGGATCAAGGAATAATTGTCAAGCTGGGAGTGCCTTCGATTATCAATCATATTCGTATGTTGTTGTGGGACCGAGATATAAGGTAAAGTAAGGCATAATGGCTCCCATTCAATTATATTATCTAGTCTTCATTTTCATTTCATATATCCATATTGCTTAATGTTTAATTTTAGTATGAAATAACATCAGTTTGGCGTTTTCAAAACTAAAGTATCTATAAAAATCCAACATTCTCTTGCTAGTGACAAAAAATGAAATCTTTTTGGATCATCTTGATTATTGTTGTATCGTTTATTTTAAATTTGTTTCTATCAGAATTCAGCAACTAGAATATTTCGTTTATAGGTCTTATTCCTACTATGTCGAGGTTTCGATGGAACAAAAGGACTGGATACGAGTGGTGGATTATAGTCAGTTCTGTTGCCGCTCTTGGCAGGACCTCTACTTTGAGACCAGGGTAGTGCAGTACATAAGAATAGTGGGAACTCATAATACTGTAAATAAGGTAACGATATTATCCCGTATCAAAAATTTACCTAATTGTTGAATTTTAAACATGATAAGCACTAGCATTTAGTGCTAAACATCGCCCGGTAAAATGTCGTTGAAATTGTCTTGAGGATAAAAAAATGGCGCTTAAAATCTCATTTCTTATATCAATTTTCAGGCAACTTATTTTGCTTATTTTCCTGGTTTTATTCTTTTAGGTCTTTCATCTAGTCACATTTGAATGCATGTATAAGCAAAAGATTCCTAAGATGGTGAATGATATTATTTGCCCGAATTACAATGTGGCTACTTTGGATAAGAGTGCTGTAGTAATAGAAGGAGTAAGGTAGGTTATAACCATGGTTGAAATATAAAATTTAAATTCGTTACAAATTATTGCCCTTACAGTAAGGCGTGTGGCATTCGAAGGTGGTCAATCAGTGCAAAGAAACAAAGCTAGAAATTTTAAGTTACTGGCAATAATAATAAAATAGTTTATTGCCGGTACAATTATTAAGAGAGTAAATAGCTAAAGTAATAGAAACTACAAGATTATGCCCAATACTCTTTATTCATGTAAATATACATTAAGTCTCACACACGTCATCATCAAAATTTGAAATTTAAAATACAAAGCATCTGAGGCGTTGAAGGAGAATTCTGAGCATGACCTTGCTTGGATGTGAGATAAGTGCAATGATTCTGTAGTTGCTACATTTTTAATTGAATCCTTTTTTGCGTAATAATAACAATAATAATAAATTGTCTTTTATTGAAAACAAATGTACATGACATTTGCCCATAGGGCGAAGATTAGCTTAAAGCTACTAACTCTTAACCCTATTTACAATAAATATATTACTTACTAATTAAATCATCAATCACACTAATGGTAATAATTAATGTTGCCTATAATAATAGAAAAATTTTCATACAATATATGTTCATAAAAAAGATATACAATTTATATGATACCCTCTACTATCCTACATAGTTAACTGCTCCTCCAGAAATAGTTGCTTGTATTTTTTCGAAACTGATAGTCTGAGGAATGCAAGTCAGGTTTTAGATGATTAAATATAGATACAACACTAAATGTAAAACAACGAGAAAATAAAGCGGTGGAGTGGTGTGGCATAGTCAAAGTAATGTGTCTAATGTTTCTGTTATGAACCATATTTCGAGGTATTAATTTTTCAAATAAGTATAATGGTGCTTTATTTTTAAATAAACGATACATAAATAATACCAAATGAAACTTAAACAAAAACGATAATTTCAACCATTTTAAATCATATATATGTCTTGAAACATGATCGAACTTTTTCAATCCACAAACAAAACGACAACATGGATTTTCAACGCGTTGCAATCTTTGCTTAGACATCTTATCTAAAAAGTGATAATAGACTATAAGGCAATAATTGATTATAGATAGTACGAAAGAATCTGCAAGTTTTTTCCTGGTATCGAAACTTAAGATATTCTTATTAGCATACAGAAGAAGCAAATGTAGATAACATCGTTGAAGGATTTTCCCTAAGTGCTCCCGAAATCTTAAAGATGATTCAAGAATCAACCTAAGAATTTTAACCTGTTCCGAAAAAGAGACTTGAATGTCATCAGTTGCAATATGCATATTATTTTCAATTGCAGGTCGTTGATTTTTAGAGCTAAAAAGTAAAATTTTAGTTTTGCTAGGGTTAATTATGAGATTATGCTCAGTTGAATACCATTTTATTAAGCGTAAGTCATTATTTATACATTCAGAAGCCTCATCAATTTCATTAGGATCAGAGCAGTACATTAATTGGGTGTCGTCAGCATATTGATAAACTTTTGATCCTATCACTATGGAAAAAGGTGGCAGGTATATAAAAGGAATAAAAGTGGACCTAAAATCGATCCCTGAGAAACCACAGAAATGACTGGCTTTGCTTCAGAACAATTATGTTCGATACAGACTCGCTGAGTACGTTTCCATAGATAAGATTTGAAAAATGAAACAACTATATTATTACAGCCAAAAAATTTAACTTTTGCCACCAATAGGTCGTGATCAATAACATCAAAAGCCTTAGAGTAGTCTAAAGATACCAACACTGCTGCAAGCTTTTTGTCAAGTGCTCTAGTGATATCATCAGTAATATTAAGTAAAGCAGCAGCAGTGCTGTGCCCCTCTCTAAAGCCAGATTGCTGAACTGGTAAAATGTTGCTTTTAATAAGATATTGAGATAACTGGAAATATACCACCCTTTCTAAAATGTTTGAAATAATAGGTAATAAACTTATTGGCCGCAGATCCTGCAAAGTTTCGGGATTAGACACTTTGGGAATTGGACATATAATTGACTCACGCCAAGACTGAGGAAAATATCCAATTTCCAAGCATGTGTTAACAATATTTGTTATGTGATTAAGGATCCGTGGTAAACACAAAAGTAACATACGAAGAGTAATTCCGTCATGGCCTGATGCATTTGATCGGATATTATTAATTACTTTCATGATGGTTTGTTGATCAACTAAAGTAAATTGAAATTTTTCCTCAGAAAATTGGTGGTTGGTATAATATTCTATTTTGTTCTTATTGTTATTAGACTTATTAAAAACGTTAACAAAAAAAAATCATTAATTGCATCAGGATCACGTAAAGTTAAAGGTAATTCAGCGTGCTTAGTTGCGGATGTTTTTATATTTAAACTATTTAATCCCTTCCAAAACTTTTTAGAGTCTCTATCTTTTTCAAGGCCTCTAAGGTACGTCGTTTTCTCCCTTCTAGTGGACAGTGGCGGCTCGACCATAAGGTCAAATGGTCAATGACCTTCCAAAAACAACAGGAGAAAACAAGATAAATAAAAAAAAAACCTATTTAAATTATGCTTTCTGTAAATCACTTTTTTTCATCCTAATATATACAATACTATTCCTAAACATCGTAAAATTTGTCCATTTCCTGCTTGAAAAGTATAACTTCACCTATTTTCTATACTACGGGTCAAATTGCATTTTACCGTTAATTCCCTTTATATTTTATACGTAATAAACTCCAGAGCCGCGGCTCGAAGCGCCTACAAGGCAAGATATACTATATATAGGAAATTTAATGGACTAAGGTGCGATAGAAATAGTCGATTTTGGGCATTGACCGCAGCATCACGCATAACAGACGGCAAAGTAACCTTCGAACTATGCACCTGTTGATATTTTATCCTGAAACGCGACCCGCGTTATACTATTATGGCTTATTAGAAATCTATATTTAGATCGTTAAGAATGAAAGAAAGCCGATCTATTTTTAGTCGTTGTCATGTCTTTGAGGGATAATGATAAGGCAGTTATTGCTTGAGGCGAGCGCAAAACTTTCGTAATAATTTTAAAATAATGAACTGTTGACTGTTTTTCGATCTCGAGTTGAATTTTTATGATGTCTGAACCCGCCGAATCGTGTTTAGTTTGTAAAATTGTGCGGTTAAAAGAAAACAATTGCTTGGATTTATTTTTCTTTATAAATAACTAAAAATGCAGGTACCTATTGAAACTTACCGACCCCCAGTCTATGTATCACCTTCTGAAAGTCGGCAGTCAGACACGTGATCGTACAATTTTTTTTTACAAACCTATTTCGAGCCATCCATTACGTTGTGTAATTAGTATCTCCCAAGTTCTTTAGAGTTTGGAGCCGCAAAAGTCGTTTGTGTTTTTTTTTTTGTTGGGAACTATTTCCTTTTTTTTTAACTTATTTTAGCAATTAATACACCAAGAACATTTAATACATTTATTAAATAAACGGAACCAGTCAGCACATGTTAACATAAAACAAATCTTAATAAATGAAGAAAGAACATCTTAATTTTCTTAAAGTTCAGTATGAACATATGTGAGAAGTCATTTTGTTAAACTCTAAATATACTTAATTATGCCACCCTTCATAACTTGTACCATCCAGGACCGTAGTACTTAATATTTACCATTTTTAATTCACGAATCAGATCACCTATTAATATATTAGTCCAGAGTAATTGGATGTGATACCTGTCACTTATCACATACAACACGCCAGTTATACTTTAGATATAACTTAACGTCTCAATGCTAACATATTATTGGCGAATATTTAATTACCGAATGTTTTTTTTTGTGGGCGTGGTACGTTGTACCTGATAATTATTGCATCGTTCTCTTCTCATAATATTGTATTAGTCCAGAACTTAACGTAACAACGGTTACGATAATTGCGAAGATTTTAAAATGAGAAACAAGTCAAGCAATATAATTAAACACCAAGCAAGCCGAAAGACAACGGTCCAGGAGCGGACACATAGTTCCTAACAACTCCTGTCGGACATCCATGGATTTTGTCAATTAATCATCGACTAAACTCGTTACCCTCTCTACAACCTATCGCTTCAATGCCAATACATTATTATTCGCGTGTACGTACCTCTGCATATTCCCATTCATTCAGACATCACACAACAACGTACAATTCAAATTCAACCATCTATCGTATCATACACTCGGGATATTCAGTTGTACGTAATTAAATAAATAAAATTTCGGGAGTACGGATCTTACCTGCGGCAATCCGTACTATTTACTATTTTGTTCTTAACCAGATGACTTCGATAGAAGGTACCCTTCAAAAATCATCGTGCCCTTTGACTCTCATTCACCAGATGTCCTTAACTTTACTACAAGAATGAAACAAGTGCTAGTGACCTATTTAACAGCTGTGAAATTCGGAAAACATTTGAACTTTCGATCGATTATTGTCTGTCTAGACTTTTTAATTCTTTTATATTTACTTTCTAAATTTAAGGGTTTATTTGGGACCAGAGTAGTGTGACCAGGATAGCATTAAACGTGACCAAAATTTATAGAACCCATTTTTTTTTTCTTGATATAATTCCCCTTCCCAATTTCGTGTAATTGCGCTTACCTGGAAGAATTTGGTTAACTGATTTTTCTCCCCCAGCCCTCTTAGCCGTTCCCCGAGTATTCATATTTGTTGTTTGTTCTTGTTGTTGAGTTTTACAGGCGAACCCTTTAAAAGAATAAATTTTAGAATCATCTTGGAACAGGAAAATTCCATATCAATAAAATTGAGACCCCCGTGACCCTTCCAGAATTCTCAATTTGTCAATGGTAATATCAGTCAATCCCCACATCGTACACCGTTATATAAGGTTCGGCGTTAGGATCTTCTTTTATTCCTCATTAACAAATATGTCAGAATTCTGAAATTGTTAGTGCATTACTCCATGGAACTTTAGATTGTCAACATCGTACACCGCTATATTAGGTTCGACGTTTAAACGCACCAAAATACCATAAAAATGCAACAACAGTGTAGCTCGTATTGAATTTCCGCTAAGGTCTTGCAAAACAAGCACCGTACACCATCAGAGGTTCGGACGCTATAAAAATTGCAATACTCTATCGGAAAGTTCAATATCAGCATTAAATATGTTAAATTGATTTTTTTTTATTTTGAAATAAATTTAATTTCCCCTAATGTTGTTATTAATTATTTCCTCCCACAGACTTGCAATCCAGCACCGAACACCGTTAGGCTCGGACGCTGTACATTCACACGCCCCCTTGAGAAAATACCAATAACCAAAATTCTTCTTTAATTATTTAAAATAGAGTTTAAAATTTAGAATGAATTTCAAGAAATTATTAAATTCCCCTAATGTTGCTTATTAATTATTTCCTCACACAGACTTGCAATCCAGCACCGGACACCGTTAGGCTCGGACGCTGTAGATTAACACGACTTTTTTGAGAAAATATCAATAATCAACATTCCCCTTTAATTAATTTAAATTTAGAATTTTCCAGTTCAAGAAATTAATTAGTGGTCGGGCAGAGTTTCGTTCGTACCTTTAAAAGAATACATTTTAGAATAAAATTCAATGCTGTCGGTTGGATTTTTATATGGAGCCTTCCCCTGTATCCAGCCAACGTCACGCATATCCCCTTGCCTTTTACTTGACTTACGGTATCTTCACCCTTATTGCGTGGCAATATAGGAACCTAATTCCCTTATCAAACTTCAAGAATTTTAAGTGGTTGTAGCGAGCGCATTGTAAGCCCATGATTTTGCTTGTTTAAGCCCCGTTAAAGTTTACCATTGGAATATTATTATATTATATGCATATTATAATAATGTATGTATATTTGAATCTATTTTACTGAAAATTATTTGTCTTGCTGGGTTTTCCCTTTTTTTTTTGTAAAAAATCATTTGACCCTGGTCTGACACTTTTCACTCTCCCCCAATTTTAAAATATAAATTTTGGAAAATGCCTTAAATTAAAATAATAAAAAAAAATACTACCATTAATTTCATAAATATTGACCCCGGTTTGGTCCGTTTCACTATAGTAAAAAAAATCTAGGTAAATTTGGGCGTGGTTCAAATTTCGAAAAAAAAAATATTTTTTAACGTTTATGACCTCCCTATAATTATGACCATGAGCCGCCACTGCTAGTGAATGCCAAAGCAAAGTTACGCAGGTCCTTGTAATGATTCCAATTATCTGGGGTTTTATTTTATTTGTAGTTAAGCAATGCTTTGTCCCTTTGTTTGTATATTAATTTTAAATTATTGGTAAGCCAAGGCGCTGGTGGTTTACTTACTCGAATAGTTTTAAATGGAGCATGTTTGTCAAATAAAGATATTATATTGCTTTCCAAAAACCGAACTTTTTCATTTATATTCTCTATATAAAAAATATTATCCCAATTCACACGGTTTAAATCATATTGAAAAGTCTCTAAATCGAAATTTTTATAATCGCGCACTTTGATAAAATTTGTTTAATTTTATTTATCTTTAACTTGAGTATGCAAAAGGGGGCTTTATTATGATCACTTATATCAGAGTTGACTGTGCCACTTTTGAAAACCACATCCATATTATTAATAAAAATTGGATCAAGACATGTTGTTGAGGTGCCAGTAATTCTGGTTGGTTCATTAATTAATTGAAAAAAAAAACCAAAGTTTTGCAAAGCATTAATCAACACTTTAGGTTTGAGCATATCGACATTTAAATCACCTGTCATAATTGAATAATCATAATTAACAAGAATATGTGGAGCAATTTCATCTATAAAATTAACAATTTCAGAGGGTTTTATTTGAGGTGGGCGGTATATTGTAAGGAGCGCTATCTTATATGAGCCATAAGTAATTTCTAAAAAGACATATTCTAAGTTTACGTTATTTACATTAATATCAAACATATTACAACGCAAATTTGATCTCACATAGATACCGATACCACTTCCAACCTTATCCTGTCTATCTTTCCTAAAAAAATTATACCCAGGTAACGACACTACATCCGAAGTTATTTCATTTTTTAACCAGGTTTCCGCAACACAAATGATATCATAATTACTAGCTACTAAATGAGAAAAATCCACAAAACTAGGCAGTAAAGACCTTGCATTAATATTTATAATTTTCAACAAAGAACTGTCCTTATCGTTAGCCATTTTACTTTATTTAAATATTTATACGTTGCGGTGACAAGACTGAATTAAAAAAGATCTTCCAAATCATTATCTTCACGGATAAGAACATACCTATCGTCTTCGGTTTTTCTTGCAAGGATTTTACCATTGCGATGCCAAACAAATTTGTAATTTTTAACCTTTAGCACCCTTCGAGCTTTTTTAAACAGGTCATACATTTCTTTTGATAAATCCTCACCAATAAAAATTGCCTTTGAGGACTCTCCCAATCCCGTATTCCTAATAGTAAGTTTACCTTTTTGTGACCTTGCTCTTAGTATTTTTTCCTTTAAATCCATCGATCCCAAGGTTACCACTGCTTTTACACCATTATCAATTTTAAATAATGTAATATTTTGAAAATCTCCTTCATTGCACTCGACATCTAGGCCTTGGACTAATTTGATTATTTTATTTTTTGAATTCCAGGAAGTTCATCATTGTCATCGATCAGTCCGGCAATTGTTATATTATTTTTTCGTTTGCTATTTTCTTGGAAGTTAACAGCTAATTTTAGCTTTTGAACTTCGTTCCTCAGATCTTGGTTTTCCTTTGATACTTCGGAGACCATATCTGCTAGTATTTTATTTTGCTTTGCTTCCCCCTCGTATTTTTCATTAAAAAATTCCATAGTCTTTTTCATGTCCCTAATTTCCTCCTGAAGTTCCCTAATCAACATTTTTAGTTCATCATCAAATCCATGTGTTGACTCTCCAGGACGAGCAAAAACTTCGGATCTTCTTGAACTACCAATCTGAGAAAAACGCGCCGATTGACGTCTCATATGATCAGATTCTTCCAAGCAGCCAGCACAAGTCCAGGGCCTTCTCTCAGACTGCATAACACGAGCATCAACGTCGGAAACATTACCGCACTCCAAATGAAAATATCCCCTACATATTCCACACAACAGCTTAATCCTTTTTCCAATTGATTTTGAGCAGAACTTGCATCGCTTTGAATTTGTCATTTTATTATCAAAAAATTAAGGATGAAATATAAATTCCGGCAACAGCACTTCTTCAAAGAAACGAGCTTTACGATGCAGCAGGCACCAAATACAGCAAGTCCAAAGATCAAACAAGCAGTCGGCGACTCGGCGTGCAGGAATTTATTGGTATTTTGTATGAATATGAGTACCAAAACAAAACAAAAATTCACTCACCAACGATATTTAGTGGTCTTTACACAGTTTTCGCCTTAAAACGTAATTTTTTATTTCTCCAATACGTGTAAAAATTGATTTTCTTCAAGACGAAAATTCAAAACAAACTTACCGTTACGGGCGACGTTGCGTAATGGGATGAATGCATTGATTTGTATAGGAGTGGATAAGCAATAAATAGACCAAACATGGCAAATTTACGACCGCGAAATGTAAACAAAGAGATTTCAATTTGGACTTGCGCATTAGAAAATTAGTAGGCGCTAGCTGTTGCACCGTGAAGCTCAATAGGCAGACCCGGACTCCGAAAGTGATTATTTCACTAAATATTCGGTAGAGTAGTCTTGCCGATTGTGAAATGGGCTCCAGTTAGCATAGTGAAACAAACAATATGGTATAAATAAGTAAAACTTATAATAATTATACTTCCTTGAAATAAGAAATACCGGGTATTTTGCCTCTACTGCTACAAAACACAACCATACACTTTCAGGATTCTATTTTGGTAGCATCACCCATTGTTTATGTGCGTATTGTTCAATTTAAACGAAAATCAAAATAGGGTACGCACAAACCACAAACATGAACCACTAAACTAAAACTAATTAAGCTGCTACAGACACTAGGTCCAAAGAAAGTCAATAAAAAGTAAAAAACTCGAATTATCAACTCAGAACACCGCGCGCCGTGCCGTCAAAACGAAAATACATCAAAGACAAAAGCCACGTTCGGTCCTAACCGATGCCTGCTGAGACGGCAAGTGTTTTAGGGCGCATGACGAAACAGTATCTTCTTTGTTTACGTTTTTCGATTTTGCCATGCGCAGAAACCTGTTTTTTCGCCCATAGGTTGCCACTTTTGAATAGTGCGACAGGCGGATATTGCTTATCCACTCCTATACAAATCAATGGATGAATGTCGATGTGCTCCAATATCGTCTACTCAATCGTTGAATCTCTCTTTTCAACTTTTGGTATTCGATCATTTGTTCATTGTTGCTTATGTAAGTCACAAATTTAACGTAGTCAACGACAATTTTCCTATTCCCGCAGATAGAATCCTAGGTAGAGGTTTTATAGCAAAAAACCAATGTCCCCTAGATTATGCCAATTGGATGATGGGCGTAAAAACTGGAAATCGGTTTGTAAACTTCCCCATCCACTCAAGCCCATCAGAAGTCATCCTCACAATTCCTCCAAGATGTGAAATAGTAAGAAAAATAAAAAAACCTGAAACACCTAAAAGGAAGTTCAGTGGTTGTAAACAAAGAAATATCCCCAGGTGTTTTATAGGATCCTCAATCGTTTCTGAAGAATGTCCTTTTGTAAGAATTTTAAATACAACGCTCCAGAGTATCACAATAAAAAACGAAGATATAGAAACAGAAAGTTTAGATAACTATCAGCTTTACAACATAGATACTGCAATGAAAAATAGAAAAGCAGTTTTACAACGAGAACTAAACAAGCAGATTCCAGACTTAGCAAAAACTGAAACAAATGCTCTATGTAAATAATTTTCCGACATTTTTGCTCTAAGTACAAACAAATTAACAATAAATAAATTCTATAATCACACATTAAAATTGACAGACCAAGATCCTGTGTACATCAAGAACTATAGAATTCCGCATGCTCAAAAAGACGTAATAAACAATCAAGTGCAAAAAATGCTAGAAGATAAAATTATTGAACCGTCAACCGTTTGCGAATCTCTAAACTCAATCTTCATACTTTTATTTTTTGTAAATTAGTCTTAAGAAGTGCCGAAGAACACTTACGCGAGTGACAAAACATTGGACAAGTGCAGTGCGTTAGAATAACATATAACACAATGTATATTTTGTATAACGTATGTGTAAGGTATAATGTACTTTTCTTTCATGTGTATATTTTTCTACTTTTATGTATATATTTTTCTACTTTTTATGTATATATTTATTGTAATTTTAATTATTTTAACACCTCTTTGCATTTGGGCTGGCCAGTCAAGCAAAAAAAAACTGTAGTAACCGATAGTTACTGCCACAGAAAAAATACTGTAACCAATAATTTTTATCACAAATACTATTCTTAACAAGATATATAAACATTTTTAACATTTTATTTATTAGTTCATTATTATTATTATTATTATTATTATATACCTGCATAAAATTGCGTAGGATGTTGTATAGTTTTAGAACGTTTGCAAATTATGTTTAAAAATAAGGAGCATTCACAAAAGTGGGGAGGTGTAGCGTATAAGAAAAACACTCAGTATTTCATAAATTAGATCATATAACACGTAATATTATTGTTTAATAGTGATGAACAAGAAACTCGCCGCGGGTGACAAGGCCGAGATAACCTTGCTGAATCAGTATTGTTATTGTAACATTATATTTATACTACGAACCTACATCAACTCAGGGAGACGGAGTGACGCATTGATATGCGTAGGTAGATTATAAGGGTATAGATTATATCGCGTTACTATTTTGTATATTCCTTGCTATAATTCATACAGAACTCTATAGTGACCTGGAATTTTATTCAATACATAAAAGGAGTTCTACACCGGCAGTAACCCAAACTAATTTGTTTTCAATTTATTCCTTTCAGTCGCGCCAGAAACGCTCTCCTAAATGGCGACACGAAGCAATACGATTGGGATTCTGGGTATACTTGTCACCAGTTAGGCTCAGGAGCCATATTAATACAACTAGGTAAGTTTGAATAGATGATTCAGTTAAAAGATAATACAATTCAAAATTAGATAGAAAGCTGATAAGCGCTACATCCCTGGTGACCTAAAAACTATTGGTAAAGTTAGACATTATATGGCCACTGAAGTTCCTTAGTATATTATGAATAAGATACATATTTTAGCAGTCATTTATGTCGATATAAGGGGATCTTTCATAAATAATTTTTAGGTCAACCCTACATCATATCAAGTCTAAAGCTTTTGCTATGGGATTGTGATGACCGTAGCTACAGTTACTACATTGAATCGTCTGTGAACATATGGGAATGGGAGATGGTAGTCGATAACACGCGAGAGAGCTGCAAATCCTGGCAGGTCATACGGTTTCCACCCAGGCCTGTTGTATTTATCAGGATTGTTGGAACGCATAATACAGCCAATGAGGTAATTGAATTTTTGTATAGTTATGCTGGGTAGAAATCAAAGCACTAGAAAGTTAATACCGTAGTTCAATTTTAATTTTAATGTGAAAGAGGGAAGTTTCTGATTTTCTTTATTTCAAAGAATTGTGTCTCAGAGATATAATACCAAAGTACCTTTATCATCTCTGGGTGATCAGATATATTGATCCTTAAGGTAGAGGACACCCTGAGAAATGAATTTTTAATCGTCGAATCATGTCTTGTAAATGTGGTACTCTCACACTAGACGAACCCAAACCCGAGGTTCCTTTAGAGAAACATAAAAACACATACGCGGTCCCATTAGACTTTTAGTATAATTAAATAAAAATATTACAATATCGATTATTTGATGATACATTTTGGCCCAATTACTAAACCCAATACTTTGTGGTCATTTATAGGTGTTTCATTGTGTCCACTTCGAATGCCCCTCCTGCGAGGACGTGAATAATCAAGTTTGTTCAGTCACCGTCTCGTTGGGCAATAAAAATAAAGAAACTACAAGTAGCGCCAACGGTGACGAGCAAGCCTCTCAATTCGCAGAAACAGCCACCGAAGCTGAAGAGGTTATAGTGCCGGCGTTGCTAGTTAATTCGAATCGCCTATAGATCTGTTTACGTATCTATTTTTCCTTAAAATCACAATTGTAAATTTGGCCTAACCGCATTGAATCGGATCGTCTAGTTTACCTAATTGTGACAGATTTAACAATATTGTCTTTATTATTAATTAATTTTGTACAATGCAAACTTTGTACTCATTTTGCTTTAATCCCCTGTTAATTTTGTAAAGCTTGACAATTTGTATTTTCGAATAAGACAATCCTAAACAGCTTTAGAGTAAGTTTCATGGTGATCTGCTTCAATACAGTTAAGCCCATACCTGCTTTTGAATAATTTATTATTTAAATGACGCAAGTCAGCTTTAAATGCAGCTAAACTGTTGATAGTGTTTAAGAATATGCAGTTATGGAATATTAAAAAATAATGTGTATATGTTGATTACTGTAATAATATAATGTACAGAGTGGTCCAGGATAGTAGCGTCCTAGGTTTTGTAAAATAAGCGCGAAAACATTTTCAGTAACTTATGTTATTTTCCTTTGAAAGGAACCATTATTATTTTCAAGAGGTAACTATGCTATGTTATCTTATCAAACATTGTAGAATCAAGGCTGAATGTTCTTAAAATCGATCTACACATGTTATTTATATTTTTATTCGTTTATAGCGTCGACCTGGCGCTTTTTAAAGCCAGTAGTTTTTACTGAACTTTGGCATCCTTCGGTCTCTAGCTTTTTTTACTTTAACATTGCATATTGAATAAATCATTTAATTTTTATGAAGAATTGCTTATTAGTTATTATTCGAATTTTGTCGATAGTAATATGTCATTATAATCAAAACATCGAAAGTATAGTATTTATTAGCGAAATATGTGCCTGAATCTATTCACTAGCTTAATAGAATATCTAATAGAGAGTATAATGCGAGACTGAAAAGTTATTCATTGCCAACTCTTTAAATTGAATTATAAAATTCTACCATCATTTTTAAAGCATTGCCTACGTGTCACAAAAAGGGAATGAAATTATTTTTAATATTAAGACAATTATTTAAATGATTTTCTTTGCTCGGCTGTTGTAAACCGCGCCTCAGTCCCTGGACCACCCTATTTATTTTGAGATTATATCTGGTCTCAGTTGGACATAAGATTTACATATTTGATATTTTATTTGTTTGAAGTGTTATTTTTTTAAATAAATCAACATTTAAAAACAATACACTCGTTTTTAGTTAGTTATTTTTATAAAAACAGGTGATTTCAAATTCTTTCGTCAGGGTTTAGATTTCATTTGATTTTTAGCAGAGAGGCTCGGGTTTAAGCTAAAATTTGCCATTTTTCGGCTATTGTTTTGTGTTTTTAATGTGTATTAAGAAAAAACGGTTATTTGCCTAAGACCACACGACAGCAGTGAAAACTTCAACAATGCGAGATTAATATTGTGAAATACAATTATTTTATTGTGTTCTGTATTTTGAAATTACTTGCTAAATCAAATCATCGATGTTTAGAACGAAATTTTACTTAACAATTTCCCATAAAATTGGTAGAAACCATATATCTATTTACGTATATGGTAGAAACTACTGCTTATCGCTTGAAAAATGTGCCTATGCCTATTCTCGCTTAAATCTTAAGTCCCTATTACACCTTCTCTTCCCACGTCCGGGCTGTTCCAATGATTCGAAAATACGAGTCCAGATCCCGTATTCTCGAGCCATTATCCTCTCTACCCACGTGGCAGCTGTTCCAATGACTTGAAAGCGTGTATCATACCCGAGAATAACAACCGCAGAGAATCGACAACATAAATCCCGCCCAAAAATTTGGAGTGGGAGGTAAACCGGCCAAATGTCATCTCCACGTGCTTGTCAGTTTAGCTTAATCCGAAATTTGTTTAGTACAGTCGTCGACGACAAAATTTTTGCGTAAACGCCAGTTTCCTTTGGTTTATTATTGAAGTGACTTCTTAAAGGAGGGTAAAGTCAGAAAAAACGAAACGTTTATCAAATTGAAACGCTTTTCAAAGTGAAACGCCCCTTTAATTAAGTATGTTCCAGTATAGCTAGAGGGCTGAAATTTTCAGGACATGTAGCCTGGGTAAAATGACGATCCTGGATGAAAATGAAAATGAAATGAAATGAATGAAAACCAACCCAGACTAACCAATACTAACCAAAACCAACCCAGACTAACCAAAACGAACCCAAACAAACCAAAACTAACCCAGACTAACCCTAAATTAAGCAAAGTAAGGAAATAAGCGCGCAAACAAGCGCGCTACGCGCGCTTGTCTCTTCACTATCTCAAACCAAGCAAAACCAACCCAGACTAGCTAAAACTAACCCAAACTAACCAACACTAACCCAAAATGACCAAAACCAACCCAGACAAACCCAAACTAACCAAAGCAAACCAAAACTAACCCAGATTCGACTAACTATAAATTAACCAAAATAAGAAAATAAGCGAGCAAAAAGCGCGCTACGCGCGCTTGTTTTCTCACTATCTCAAACTAAGCAAAACTAACCCAGACTAACCAATACTAACCAAAACCAACCCAAACTAACCAAAGCCCACCCAAACAAACCAAAACTAATCCAGACTAACCCTAAATTAACCAAAGAAAGGAAATAAGCGCGCTACCCGCGCTTGTCTCTTCAATATCTCAAACTAAGCAAAACCAACCCAAACTATCCAAAACTAACCCAAACTAACCAAAACCAAACCAAAACTAACCCAGACTAACCCTAAATTAACCAAAGTAAGGAAATAAGCGCGCAACTTGTCTCTTCACTATCTCAAAGAAAAGATCCATCGAGCTAAAGCTTTCGGGGTCTTTTCAGATTGTAAACTAAAATTTGTCTCATAGAAATTTTGGAAAATCATTTTTTTGTTTCAAATCAACAGTCTTTGCGATAAGACATCTCCGCTATCGGTATATTACTGTTGACATGTTGGCAATAAGCCCTGTTTCACACGAGTCCGACGTCGGATATCCGATTATTTCTAATTTACGCACCTCTCCGACTGTCCGACAAACGTGTGAAAGCTTTCATTTAATGTTACCTACCTCGCGATCGGATATCCGGTGCCGGACGATTTTATCCGGCATGTGTGAAAAGGCACTAATGCGTAAAATCGTGCTTGCTTGCGTTTTCACTTCCCTTCGTTTGTTTTTAGGCAAACGTCTACCTACAGCAAATTTTCGACTATTTTGGACTAATATTTCACTTTACGCATGGCCTTTCGCTCGATTCGACGGCGCAACCAAACAAAACTAACCCAAGGCAATGCCCAAAATCAAGAAAAACAAATGAAAAATATATGTATTAGTAGGTACGCATGCGTGAAGGCTCAAAATAGGTGTTGGTAGACGCTATTAGCAAAGGCAAATTCCTGCGCAAACAACAAACTCTGCCGCGGCGCGACGATAAATAACACTAACATTGAACACAAATATTTAAAAAACAAATGCATGATCCGCAATTTTTGTTTCATATATTGTCAAATAATTGTGTGCACTAACGATTAGTATATCTCTGACATTTTAATTCGTGTGACGCTAAAGTGATATATCACCCGCACTGGAATGTAGTAAAAATCCAATGATATTTTGTAGTTTTGGTTTATGTATCTTTACAATTCTAATTCAGGATCAACCACCTATCACTATCAATCCCGTCATACGAATACGAGAACTACGAACTGTCAACTGTCACTGGTGAATGTCAAAAAGATAACTTTTGACAATTGACCGCAACATCATTGCCGCCGACTATTTTGGCTTTTCACAAATAGACATGACCGTACGAGCTGTTTTCATGCAGTTTTACGACATATATTTTTTTATTTTAACCCAGATTTTCTGTTTGTAAAATAAACTCGGAATTTCCAATTGATATTAAAGTTTTTTAATAAATAAATATACAAGACTTACATAAATGGAAACTATTTTTGCACTCTGAATCTCGTATTAAAATGGATAAACGGATATCCGTAAAAGAGAACGTACTTAAATGAGTTATTACTGGGATATTCCATGTATGTTGGAAAAGTATATACAACCTATTTAAGGAATTGTATAGCCGACAGATATCCGCAAGAAGACGTATTTAAATAAGTTATTACTGGGCTGTTCCGAGTATATTGCAAACGTATATACACCGTATTTAAGGAATTGTATGGATCAAGGATGTATCTTCAATGTCCCGGGACATGCGACATAAATAGGATATGAACGGGATGTCCTGCGTATATCGTGTGCTATCTGGGTGGTGATCATCCACCTTCTTTACTTGTTTTAGTTTCGGACCCTATTGCATTGCATTCTTTAATGATTAAATATATGTCAAGATATAATACTTAAATACGTCAAACTGTTAACAATGTACTTTGACATATGTCAGATTAAAATAAACGAATTTGACAGCTGTAACTATCAAATGTGACAGTTGCACGTGTCATATTTTATTCCCAAACGACAGAGCATCGAAAAATACAAATGTTTTGTTAAAAAAATTTTTCGATATCTGTTATATTAAGGAAAATATTGACGAATATATTCATCTGTCACATTTGACATTTTCTTAAAACGTTTGATTGACAGAATCGTACATAGTCGTATTTTAATAGGGAATGAATTTACAATATTCTAACATACATTTTGACATATTACAATAACATTACAACGATATATCCATCATGAAATATACATCATTATTTATTACTTTTGACATATGTTAATAGTACGTGTAACTGATTGACTTTCGGTTAATTTGGGTTAGTCGTCCTATGAATTTTCGGTTAGTTTAACTTAGTCTCAACTTATTTTAGTCATTTGAACCGGTTCCGATATGTTATAATCAATTTTGATAGATTTGGTTAGTTTGGGTTGGTAGTCCAATCAACTTTCGGTTAGTTTCACTTATTCTCAACTTATTTTAGTCATTTTAAGCGGTTCAGACACGTAATAATCAATTTTAATAGAGTTGGTTAGTTTGGGTTAGTTAGCGATTTATCTTTCAATTAGTTTCTATTGGTCTCAACTTATTTTAATCATTTGAACCGGTTCCGATACGTTATAATCAATTTTCATAGATTTGATTAGTTTGGGTTAGTCGTCCAATCAATTTTCGGTTAGTTTCACTTAGTCTCAACTTATTTTAGTCATTTAAAGCGGTTCCGGTAGGTTATAATCAATTTTAATAGATTTGGTTAGTTTGGGTTAGTCGTCCAATCAACTCTCGATTAGTTTCACTTATTCTCAACTTAATTTAGTCATTTGAAGCGGATCCGATACGTTATAAACAATTTTAATAAATTTGGTTAGGTTGGGCTAATCATCGAATCAACTTTGAACTTTGGGTTAGTTTCACTTAGTCTCAACTTATTTTAGCCATTTGAATCGGTGCCGATACGTTATAACCAATTTTTATAGATTTGGTTAGTTTGGGTTAATCGTCGATTCAACTTTCGGTTAGTTTAACCTATTCTCAACTTATTTTAGTCATTTGAAGCGGTTCAGACACGTTATTTTAATAGATTTGGTTAAGTTTGGGTTAGTCTTCGATCAACTTTAGGTTAGTTTCACTTAGTCTCAACTTATTTTACTTATTTGAGGCGGTTCCGATACGTTATAAACAATTTTAATAGATTTGGTTAGTTTGGGTTAGTCGTCCAATCAACGATACGAAAATTTTGTAACGCGAGACGAAAACATAAACCATCTCGTGATGCGACCTTGAAAAATCACTCTCATGAAACCAAAGATGTATTCACTACAAAAAGGTTAGAACGCGACAAATCAGTAAACTCTGAGTTAAACCGTTAAATCCTAATAGATAACTACTATTCATAATCATTTCTAATAAAGTAAATAATAAACATGTAATTAATTACATGTTTTATCGGTGTATAGCATTTCTCAGTATATTAAACCGGCCATCTGTCACATATGACAGATTGAACTTGGCTCTACAACTTCAAAGGTGCCGACGGATTTTGTCGCTTCTCTGCGGTTGTTATTCTCGGATCATACGGTGGAGGGCCATGCGTGAATTCAATTGTACTCTTTTAAATTTTGACCCTCCCCTTGATACTTATTTCCTTGCTAAAGCGAGGTTTATGTTTTTCGCGCAAGAGTGTATCAATAGTATCAATTGTGGTAACGCAAACGTCGTTTGCTAGGCGCTTGTCAATGACTTAAGTAAGAATGAGTGAAACAGAAAACAGACGTACAGTGACTTTATACGAGACAGGGGCGACAATCGATGTGTCGATTTTTATTGGCTGGGCTAGTTTTGCCTCCTCATGGCGTACGAGGCAAAATTTTCTTTGTTTACCTCTTGTGAACATGTTCTTTCGTATTTTGGTTGTCCCTTAATTGCCAAATAACCTACAGCAAAAAAAAAATAAATAGTTATAATTAATTACTCTTTTTATTTTAAAAAATACAAGCCTAAATTAAAAAAAAAACATTATTACTTAGTGTAACATATAGCATAACAATAATTATTATTAAATTTGCAAACTGTTCTAAACACACATCTTTAATTCATAACGGTGATATTTTATCGGAGCGATCCGGATTTTCTATAAAACAGACTAAATTAAAATTTCGTTTTTATCGCTATTTTATGATTTTAATATCATATTTTATAGGTAAATGTCTGGAAAATAATTAATTTGAAAGAAAGTATTTGAATATCCTATGCTAACAATACAGATCCGCCGTAAATTTTGCCTCCTAATGGCGGATCAGCGGAGCTAAATTGCTGCTTGTCGCCACTGTCTTGTATAAAGTCACTGTAATTAGACGTATCCCGTACCACATCAGAGTTGCGCGCACATTTCATTGTTGACCAAAAGACTCGCCTCTAGCGAGCAGCGGTTATAAACACTAATGGGCGAGACATGGTTTGTTTACTATTTTAGAACATCTAATATTTCACTCACGCATGGCTCTTCGCTCGCTACGGGGGCTCAAGAAATTGAAACTAACCAAGGCGTACCCAAAATTAAGTAAAAAAAAAGCTTTTACAAACATAAGTTTAAAAAGAAAAAGCCTTGCTCCTGCCGGAATCGAACCCGCAGCGTTGTGTCGGAAACACAGCATCGAACCACAGTACCACTAGCCATTAGAGCCGTTGCAGGTAACTCGCTGGGCCATCAAGACATTCAAACAAACCCTCCAAATAGTAAACAATTCAAGCCCCGCCCACCCAGCTGTCATTATGATTTGTATCCGCGGCTTGCTAGAGGTGAATTATCTTTAGGGTCAAGCGCTTAGATTAGGTAAGAGTAAGGATACCGCGCATGACATTAAGCCAATGTACTGACATTGAAGCCTTTTCAGATTAGCGACTAGTTACCAAGATGCATTCCGTTTACAATTGGTCGAAACAATTGGGCGGGGCTTGGAATACGTAAGTTGACTTCGCGATGATTGACTTGCATCTGACTGCTGCTCCCCGAACGGATTTAAGTACAAATACTACCTGTAAATAACTGTTTGTGTGAATCGTTGTTGGAAAAGATGTTAGATTGGATTGTTATACTTCATTTCGTTTCATTTTTTTCTGATTTTGGACTTGCCTTATGTCTTGGGTTAGTTTTGGTTAGTTCCTGTTTGTTGAGCCCCGTAGCGAGCAGAGGGCAAGAGCCGTATTATAGTGGATATACAGCAGCTTGCAACGTATTTCCGGGAATATATTTCATTGTCCATCATTCAAAACATATTACCACAGAGAATCCCCCTTCTTCTTTTGCATATTACAACAATAATAACGTGCAATTGTTTCGACCAATAAGAAACGGAATGCATCTTGGGAGCTATCCTCTCCTCTTTTCAGAGCGGCGGCCATTATTTATGTGGGAAACACATCTATTGTTATGGCGGTGCTATTTTGCAGTTATTTTGTGAGTTTTTGAACAAAGAGAGTTAAAAACTAAGATTTATAATGGTAAATTGTTCGGCATATGGTTGCAAGAGTCGAAGTGAGAAGAAGGAGCCTGGAATTTCATTTCACAGGTAATTATTGTCTGCTGACCTTGTAGTTTATTTGCATATTTCTTGTTTTAATAATAATGCATAATGTACACATTGTGTTACCTGTGAGTATGTCATGGTAGGGTTGTTTATTTAATTATCGAGAGTAATTTGATACCCGACATTGGATATTTTCAGTCATCAAATAAACAATAAAGCCTATTCATTTGGTTTTGCTCAACCTGCTCGGAAAATCAAAGAAATCAGCTTGGAGCAGAACACGAAATGCCATAACTCTACTCCAAGCAGATATTTCCTGCTCGGACGACTTCCTAGCTTGCTACCCCAAACGAACGCGCTTTTTGTTAAGACAGCACATGGATAGGATATTTTATAATAGGGATATTTTTCTCAAAAAGGACCACGATGCCTTTCAGCCTTTCAACATTTAAAATTGAGGTTATATTATTTTATATTCCGCGATTTTTGTTGATTTCTGTCATCTTTGCTTTTGCTCCAACTGCTCCACCTCCAGACTAGGTGCAAGTAGAGCATGATCTAACTGATCTCGAGTACAGTGCTCCATCCCAAGCGAACAAAAAAATATCAGCTGCTGCTGCAAATGAACAGGCCTATAGAGAGTCATTCAACAGAGACGTAGGTAAGATATTTTTCATACTCTACCTGTAAAATGGCTATATTATTTTACAACTGAAAATTACTTTAACTTATTAATTTATTACTTATAATTTCAATTAGTTTATTGAAGTTACCCAGTAATTTATGTGGCAGCTGGTAACAGGCTTTTTCCCACGTTATCTGTCATCTTCTTTCCTTGTCTAAGGTCAAGCGAATTATCACACAATTTGTGAAATTGCTGTCATCTGGTGCCTTTAAAGATCCTTTACACAAATAGTGCACTATGGAAAAATCGACCTCTCCTATTGGTCGATCCATCTCGTATTACGATATGTCTGCGTGATGCAATCGATTTCTATCAAGAGCTTTTGTGGTGTAGAGGTTTAGATCGTTGGGTCTCACCTGGAAAACGCGGGTTCGAACCCCGTTGCTTTTTTTAATTTTTTTTTAAAGATTATGTTTCTAAACAGCTTTTTTTCTTGATTTTGGGTATGTCTTGGGTTAGATTGGGTTAGCACCTGATTAGTTTCCTTTTCTTGAGCACCTGCAGCGAGCGAAGCGAGCGGAGGGCCATGCGGATCGACCAATGGGAAAGGCCGATTTTTATATAGTGCACTATTTGTGTAAAGGATCTTATAATGCTCATCTGGTCTCGTAGTTCAGTGGTTGGTTACTGCGGCCCGAGTACAATTCCAGTGGTAAGACGTGTTTTTTTTTAACATGTGTAAAAAGTTTTTTTCTTCATTTTGGGCATGCCGGTTAGTTTCTGTTGGTTGCGCCCCTATAGCGAGCGGAGGACCATGCGTGAAGTGTAATATTAGCCGATGTAATGCGCGCGCAACTCTGAAGCATTCTGATGTGGTACGGACAACGTCTTGTGAGAACTGAAGAAAACAAAACAACTTGTGAGTGGAACGAAACGAGCGGAGGGCCATGCGTGAATTCCTAAACACTTGTAAACGGACGCAGCCGTACCCTGCGCATGCGGAAGTCAGAGAGACAAGGTGATATTTCAAGTAGTGTCTTCAAACGGCGGTTTGTTTTGAACTTTTCTGGTGACTTTCGGCGACCTTGGCCAAATTTCGGCATTAATTAAGTTGTATCTCATAACTATCCACTCGCTCCCGGGGCGCAACCAAACAAAAACTAATCCAAAGCATAATACCCAAAATCATGAACAAAAACGTTTTACAAACATAACCTTAAAAAGAATTTAAAACATAGCTTAGCACTGACGAGGATCAATCCCAAAATCTGTAAATTACGGATTTTGGATCGATCCACCAACCTTCACATCACACACACACTATCTAACCACTGACATATCAGGCTGATGCGCCGTTGGCGGCAATACCACGAAGACATGGGTAATTCTGTCAACGTCTGGTCGCGTCGTGGAACCGAACAGAACAGTTCAAAACAGATCGCTGTCAGAAGACGCTCCTGATATTTCCGTGTATAGACGCGAGGGGTCATTTATCGGGTTTGGGTAGTCCGTTCGGTACTGATTGGAAGTTCACCAGGTTTGATACCTCTATCTTTAAAATAAACAGAACATGTATAAAACTCGTTTCAGAACATTAACGTGATAGAAAGAGAGCGTTATAAAATAATGTGTTGGTCAACTGTCGGGTTAGTTTTGTTAGGTTGCGCCCCGGGAGCGAGAGAAGAGTCTTAGTCAGGCGTAAAGTGAAATATTAGAAGAACAACACCGCGATGCTATCAAATGCGCAGGTCCGAAGGTTGAAAATTTTGCATAGGTTGAGTCTTGAGGGGAATGTCAATCTTTTCTTTTTCAAAATCGCAGGCATCAGCTACCAAATCTGTAGTGTAAAATATAAGCATCGTAAACGTTTACAGTTTACGATTCTTGCAGTAAACCAATCCCAAATAATGCGTGTTTAGGGGGCCGGTTCTGATTGGTTAATTTTTTCTGGCGGGATATATTTATATTTTTATGAAGCTCATGCTTTAATTTTACAATTTTAGGTTAAAAACCAGCGTAAAACTCATAAACATAACATTTGTCAGAGATCAGAGATCCCTTGTATGAGCATTTGTATTTTATTTATATATATAATATGGTAAAAGTATAGTCCAGTTTATTTAAACATTTTAAAATTTGTGTTGCCAGTTCATGTGTCAATCACTATTCTCATTGAATAAATAACATCCAGGAACTAAAAAAAGCAAATAATGAGTTCCTATTCGTAAGTATATATAGGTAGAATGGCATCAATTTAAATTGATATTTTCTTTGTGCTTTCCCTTTTTAGGCCCAACAGAAGTATGAATCAAACTCACAATAATTCATTGGTTTTGGAAAAAAGCTTAATTCTAAATAAAAATAGACATAAACTTAAATCAAGCTTATTCTGGTTTGGAGTCAACTGTATATTGCTCGCAATAATTGTTTATGATCTGTAAGTTCCTAACGACCTATTTCTTAAATTACATACAATCTATCTTATATGTGAACCGTTCTTAAATTGAAACCATGTTTATTTATAAGTTAAGGGGTGCTTCACTTGAAGCAGCCAGTGGAGTTCGAACTTTAAAACAAGCCATGCATGTACAAGTTGGAACCTCCAGGAGTAGACACTTGACATACTGGAGGTTCTAAAAATAGTATCTGTCCACCAGGGTGTAACCAATCTGGAAGGGTCGCTCCAGGTCTTGCTAAGCCAGGACAGAGGTTGTTACTGACTGATTTGCACTCCACAAAGGCCAACAGAGAGTCGTACTACTATAATCTAAAAATTGTTTTGTGTGTGTGGCTAGTGGCACTGATAAATTGCCAAAAAATTCATGAAGTTCTTTGTCCCTGTAAAGCAAATGCTAATTCATGAAGAAAGGGACAAATAAATTAATGAATTAATTCACAACTAAATTGCTCCCTGTAAAACTAGCCAGCGATACATAATACCAGAAAATCTCAAATATATAATTTTATTTGTCAAATTTGAAATTATGTATCGTGATTTCCAGAGAGGCTCATTTAAACAATTAAAATTTTAGTGTGTATAAATTTTAACTGTTATTTTTCTTTTAGATCTCAAACATGTCCCATGTATATGAATTATTACCACTATGTGGAGTACAGTCTCATAATAATTTTTACTTTAAATGTATTATTTTATTTCGGAAGGATCGTTAAGTTTTATTTGAAATCTTCTGACCAAATTGCTGTAACCTTGGAACAAAAAAAGTTATTAGGAGTCAAAGATGCTGGTGAGTTTAATTTGTACAATATTTGCAAGAGAGGATCTAGCTACTTGTTTTTATATGTCTGTAGATCCAAACTATACAATAATTAGCCCTTGCAAGACGCCTGGAAATTTGTCTGGAACCGCCACACCACTACAATCAAATACTCCCTTGAATATGACGGCGCTGAGTTGGAGATCAAATCCATCACCAGGGCAGCAGACAACTCCTTTAAATATGACAGCTCTAAGCTGGAGATCAACTATGTCTCAAGGGGACAGTAAGTTCAATAAAGATTTCTTTTTAACCCATATCCGATGCTCTTCCATGTTTATACAATGGTATATTTTGAATTCTTCTGCTGTTCATACATAGAGAGAGGGAAACCTTGAAAATGTATTTTAAACTATTAAGTATATCTTATTATAGCAACATGTCCATTAAACCTGACTGTATGACATTGTATGAACATAAAAACCCAATTTTTAGGTATGAGTATGAACTATTCTATGCAATCTCCATCTTGGAATTTCCATAAGGGTACCCCTAGCACATCAAACAGATTCTCGCCCTCAGGTTCATTTGGCAAATCGCCACAATCTCCTCTATCTACTTATCACAATCTCTCTACATTAGAAAATATTGAGGATGAAGAAGCATTAGATCGGCTTTTGAAAGAGCAGGATGAAGCAGAAAAAGTAAGCATTGGTTAAGTTTCCTCTGTCTTTTTTTTATCAAAAAATTGCCTAACTATTCATCCTGTAATAGTTAGTTGAAAAAAGGCATATGGTAAAATAAGACTTGCAAATGAAAGGTACAAACAGGAACAGGAAGTTATCTAATAATAAAATACAATGTAGTTAATTGTTTTACTTTGAAATAAAATATTTTGGAATTCCTTATAATTTATTATTTGAATTTTGTAATATATTTTCGGTAAAAATATAGTTTTGTAGGTTAACAAATTTTCAAATAAAGTTCAAACTTCCACCAACCTGTTAAGCTCTTTTTGGAGCCACCCATTTACAAAATCTGCCAAAGATATGTCTTCGTTTCTGAAAAAGAGCCAGTACCAGTTGTCAACACCATCCCCAAGTAAGTATAGTAGATGTAACAACCAATTATTAACTTTTCTGTTTGATTATTTGTGTTTGTTTCATCTATCTGTCTAGTGTCCATATAATTCATATCAGAACTCCCTTTTACTTTATCTTTATTCACAAGTACACAAGAAAGTCAAATGTGTTTTGCTTTTCAGCTAAAAATTTAAGCGGAAGTCCATCATCTAAGCCAGAGGATAAATCCAGCAGTAATGTGCCTGCTTTGGAAGTTTGGACGAGAATTAACGTTGATACTGTAGCGTTGACACAGTGGAATGAAAATTTAAGAATGGTGGGTAGAAAAATAAGAGACTTGAAGTGTTATATATACTTATATGTTTTTTGGCTGGAATAACTTTCTGGAGTAATTATTGAACATATAGGGCCATAAATAAATAAATAAATTATTTCAATCAATTAATAAAAAAATAATTTTGTATTTTTACAGTGGATGTCTCAAACCGTCTTGGAACGTCTTGTAAAAGAATTTGACCTTATAAACGAATCTTTGGAGAAGCACAGTATGACTGATATCAAAATCGGAGCTGTTGGTCTTGATAGATTAAGAAAAACAGCTTTAATGGTGAGTTGTGATATGTGTTTAGTTTCTGGAATATTTATTTATTGATTATGTATCAACGACGAATGTCATTTACAGATTGTATTGGGCGTTAGGTACATGGAGAAGGTGCGATTATAGCGTTTAGAACCCTTTAACGAAATCGCCTCAATTAACTTCTATACACCCGGAATTACATAATTTTAGGGCACGTTTATCCTTCAAGTCTTTTATCTCAGATGCCATTAATCCACGTATCTGTGTACTAAACGTGAGCAGCTGTCGCATGGGATAAGTAGGCTGATGTCCTTTTCGATTCTATTGCACGCAACACATGCATTTTAGGCAGATTACTACAGCAAATTCGGCATGAATGTATATCTGCAAACTCTCTCTGAAAAGAACAAATATTCAACATATCGAAGAATTTTATTTATCAGGAAAGATGCTCGAACAAACATAGACATCTGCACAAAATGGTATGAGATACACTATGGTAGGTTCTCGTAATTGTGTGCTGCTATTGATTGGCAGACTATCTTGGCCTTGAATAGTTCCTTGCAGTCATTTCATGAGATAATGTGTAACAACTTTAATTATTCATTTCCTGTTAGGTCTTTAAAACAAAAAACCATGGATCACTAAGGGACTGAAAATTTCTGCTAAGAATATGCGGTCTCTTCATTATATTAGGGAGTACTTTTTAGATAATGAACATTTTATGACCTATTTTTCCAAGTATAGACGAATTTATAGACATACTGTTAGGTCTGCAAAGCACCTATACTATGGCAATAGAATCGCATACTCAAAGAACAGACTGCGAGAAACGTGGAAGATTGTCAACGAGTTGCGGGGAAGGAGTTGTAGGACTACATGTGGGGACTCCAAATTATCCACTTTTTTTGGTTCCATAGCTGCATCACTGTCTAGCGCAATGCCCTCAAACGTCTGTTTTTCACAGTTCCTGGGAAATGTTAATGTCCCAGATTCTTTCTTTTTATCCTCCACCGATATCGAAGAGCTTAAAGGTACTATCTCTGATATCAAGAGAAGCGAAGCATCGGGATGGGAGGGAATCTCGATTGGGGTATTTTTGGAGCTGCCGGATGATGCACTGGGTGTTTTGGCGGAGTGTATAAACCATTCTTTTTGCAATGGTAATTTTCCAGCTTGTTTGAAGGTTGCTATAGTTATTCGCCAATTTAAAGGTGGTGATCAGGACCAGGCAGCAAACTATAGACCCATTGCTCTCTTACCCACTTTATCAAAAATTGTGGAAAGATTGGTCAAAAAGCGAATTGTAGGGAATTTCTGGGTAGGCACGGAGTGTTAAGGTTTAAACAGTTAGGATTCCAGATGGGGAGTAGTACGGATGATGCAATATTTTTGTTTCTGGAAAATGTATATATAAGTCTTAATGAAGGGGAAGTGGCTGCGGCAGTCTTCTGTCATTTATCAAAAGCTTTTGATTGTGTGAATCACAGGATATTGCTGCATAAGCTTGCCTCTATGGATTCAGGGGTAGAACACATGATTGATTTTGATGATATCTATCGGATCGGAGACAGAATGGTTCTTTTGGTGGCTGTGTTTCGGATCTTCAAGGGTTGGAATATGGCGTGCCACAGGGCTCTCTTCTGGGTCCCGTCTATGTTTGTTATACATAAATGAGTTTGCAGGTCTTGAGGTGCAGGGTAAGTTTACCCTGTTTGCAGATGACGCCACAATATTGTGGCATGATGGAGATACCAATAGGTTAAAGGATACTGTTAATGCGACTTAAAAAAAGATTAAGATCTGGTGTGACGCCAACAGGCTTTCTTTAAATATATCGAAAACTAGTGTTATATCATTTGGAAATGAACTTGGGGGAGATTCGTATGGGGGATGGCTTCCTGAAAAACGTTACTGAAAACAGGTTCTTGGAACTGTGCATTGATGGTCGGCTTAAATTTGAGTGCTATATTAATTCCCTAAGATCACGATTAGATTCAAATTGTTACGCCATCAGATCAATCCTTGACCAATTTAACCAGAGTCAGATCCTCTTACTTCGCTCTAATCGAATCTCATTTGCGGTACGGAATTTGTTTCTGGGGCTCATGCTCGGAGCAATTATTTCAGAATGTGTTCGTTTTGCAGAAGAGAGCTGTAAGGTATATGTTTAAGGCCAGAGTGCGTGAGTCTTGCAGACCTCTATTTTTGAAACATGGAATTCTGACTTTGCACTCTTTGTTTATTTTGGAAACGGTATGCTTGATTTATAAAAAACACAAGCGTCAATTGATGACTAACCATGCATATGGGTTAAGGGACCCACACAAAATTTCACATCCTCAAAAATTAGAAGCTTGCTAATATTTATTTATTTATTTATTTCCACGGAAAACTCCATTTTTACAATCAAATTACAAATTTGAAATAATATTAAAAAAAAAAGTATCTATAAATAACATTAAAAAAACAAAAAGAAAGTTACCCTCAACGAGGATGCAAGACACAAGAAGAAGAATCAAGAATAACACTCTGTATAGCCTTTTTTTTAAAGAAGAAACTGATAGATGTAATGGCAAGTTATACCTATTAAACAAATCTTGCATCCTCACCAGAGGCCTATACAAACCATAATTGGTCCCCTGCGGCTCAATATAGAATAAGTTTGTGGCTCTAGTCCGGTGAACGGTATTGAAGTTCAAGCGCCCAAGAAGATAACTGGAACCAATAGCACCATTCACCAGCCCAGAGACAAAACATACATCAGCACAAAGCCTCCTGCTTTCCAGTGAAATTAAATTTAACTGTGACATAGTCTCACTATAGTTAGTGTGACGTGACAATAAAGGGATACTTAAGCGAAATGCACAAGCTCGCAGAAATCTTCTCTGTATCGCTTCAATCTCATTATTATAGACAGCGTACCGAGGGGACCACACCTGACTAGCATATTCAAGCGAAGAACGCACAAATGCGCAAAATATTTTTTTAACAATTCACAAGAGAAATTTTTGTTCAATCGTCTTCCGGTGAATATAAGATGTATTCAGAACATGTCTAAATTTAGGAGGGAGACTAGGAGACTGCTTGTACGGAAGGCCTATTATACTGTTACTGAGTATTTTGAGGATCGGTTGTGAAACTAGTTGACTTAGTTCAGGTTTTTACATCTAAACTCTAAATGTTTTAAAATTGTTTTACTGACTATGTGTATTGTGATAGAATTTGTGGGGGTGATTATTTTTTTTTTTGTTTCAACTGATTCTGGTCTTGTCTTAGTATTAAGTATTTTATTTTTAAACAGTTATGGTTCAGCTTTGTCAATGAATACCACATGTATTTTGGACATTAACGCATGTTTTGAGTTTGAGTAACCAGTGGTCCTGATGGAGTTCCGTCATTTCTCGTGAAGGCCTCTATTTTCTCACTTAGCAAGCCCCTTTGGTTGCTATTTAATAACTCCTTAAGAATTGGTATTTTTCCAAGTTTTTGAAAAAAATCATTTATCACTCCAATTTTTAAGTCTGGTGATCGTAGCAATATAGCTAATTATAGGGGAATTTGCATACAGTCGGCAATGCCAAAGCTGCTTGACTCACTTGTTACTGAATTTCTGTCAAGGGATTGACTGAGGAACAGCACGGTTTTTTGGTGGGCCGCTCAACAGTGACGAATTTGATGACATTCCAGGATCATATGCTGGATGCCTTTGGGAAAACACTTCAGACTGATGAATGTTGTGGATTTGTCGAGTATTATATGGACCCTCGGTAATAGTGTGTTTATACTTTTTAAAGACAAGGTATACACTCTCTGATATATACAGACATGGAAGAGTCATTATACCCTCTCTCATAAAAAAGGGCCTGCAAGACAAACACTGAATTAAACAAATACTCACTGCAGCTGCCCCAAAAGGGAATTAGATGACACTCAATGAGAGCAGAATAGACCATTTTAGTAGCAGATTAGCCCAGTTCCTTTGCCACTGATCTTAAGGCATAACAAGCAGAGGACAATTTTGCAGTAAGCTTTACAATGTGTGTTGCAAAAGTCAGTGCCCTATCAACATGAATGCCAAGGAACCTAACATCATCTAGGTTGTCAATATTTAATGTCCCCAGCTGGATGTCATCTAAGGTGCATTTAAATGTCAAAAGATTAGTTTTTTTTAATATTGAAGGTCAACAAGTTACTATCGAACCAGTCCTTAATCTTTATTAGATCTGCAGTAATCAGCTGGTTCAGAGATACTGAATCAGTCCCGTGCCAAAGAATGGTGGTGTCGTCAGCGAAGAGCGTAAATTTGCCCCTAATATCCTAAGTCATTAATATATAAAAGGAACAAAATTGATCCAAGAACCGACCCCTGGGGCACTCCACACCACCAACATCAAACTTCCGGCCTCCAAAACAAACCACCTGAGTCCTTGCTGAAAGATAGGACTCAAGCATACCTCCCTGAAACCATACAACTCGAGTTTCCGTAACAGTATACCGTGACTGACGCAATCAAAATATGCCCTCGTCAGGTCACAGAACATCGCGACAGCGACGGCACCGTCTTTCAACTGATATACAAGTTTTTCAATTATTTTGGATAAGGTAGGTAACAGAGATATTGGTCTAAAATTGGAAGGAGTGTCATCATCATCATCATCACCCCCCCCCCCCCCCCCTTATGCAACGGGATTACAATTGCCTCCTTCAGAAAACCCGGAAAGCATCCTCCTACAAAGGAGTGATTAATTGCGTCAGCCAAGGATAAAAGAGCAGTGTCAGACAGCTCACAAAAAATCTTAACTGACATATCGTCCCATCCTGATGCATTCTTGTTTTTTATAGCAGGACATACTGATTTTAATTGTTGTACATCAGTCGGGTGCAGAAAAAATGTTTCGGAGACAGACCTCCCAGAAAGATAATTTAAAGGATTAGTTGGTGGATTTATTTTAGCTTATAGATTGCTACCAACGGAACAATAAAATACATTTAGCTCATTGGGAGAGAGAGTAGGATTGAAATGAACACTGTCTCTTACATCTCATCTCAACTCATTAACAATAGACCAGGTCTCCTTAGAAACATTTTTAGAGCTTTCCAGCCTCTGATTATAGTAAGTTCTCTTGGCCAACCCTATCACCCCTCTATAAATAGTTCTGTATTGGTTAAAATAAGACCTCAAGAACGCATTATCAGAAAAGAACTTCCTGATGTAATGCAGAGCTCGCATATTCCTAGCAGACACCTTTATAGCTTTAGTTAACCAATGCTTCTTCGCCTCATTTTTCATTTTAACAGGAAATGAATCATTAAAATTTCCAGTTAATTTGTGATAGAAACATTCAAGTGGACTATTACCAGTTACAGTCCAGTTTGTTTTTCTGCAGTTATTACGAAAGTTGCGAAATTTTTTTTTACTGTATATTCGACCATACTTTTGAATCTTGACTTGAGTGACAGAATGCCATTAAATACCGTCTCGAGACTAAGAGACATTTCTCTGATATTAGAGTAACCACCGATACTAGAGTAATAATCTGGGATAGCCAAAGGCGTATGTGCATACACAGACGAAAAATAATCAGCAAATTAACCCACAACCTCCCCACCACAATTGCCATTCCTATCCTCTAAAAACATAGTGGCGGGATAGCCGTCAAACCGCTTAGAGTTACTAACATGCCTCCAAAACCAAGATGGATCAACATTTATTCTCTGTTTCATATTTGCAATGTAATCATTATAGCACACATCCCTTAACCTACTACATCTAGATCTTAAATTGGAAAATAACAAGTAATCATCCTGTGATTTTGTCATCATATACTTTTATGGGCGATCTTTTTTTGGAAAACCACAGCCTGAAGTTCCCTGGAAAAACACACAGGAAAACCAGAGTTTTTAAAGCGTTTTATTGGTGTACACAGATTGATAAAGTCATAAAAATTCTCAGTTGCTAAATCAATGTCAATGTGGCCTCCAAGTCAACAACCCAACAGATCATTCAGGAGCTCACAATTACAGTTTCTAAAGTCATAATAGTAAACATCAAACTCCAAAGCAGCCTGGAACTGGTTAACTGGCACAACATATGCTGCATGATGAGCCGATACAGGCAGGAGAAGATCAGCAGCAGCTTCAACTCT
The DNA here is from genome assembly GCA_016904865.1 of Pissodes strobi. Lineage (NCBI taxonomy): Eukaryota > Metazoa > Arthropoda > Insecta > Coleoptera > Curculionidae > Pissodes > Pissodes strobi. The sequence continues at coordinate 60,471 of MU185258.1, read as the reverse complement.
CACATCCACTCGATCCGAGAACATCAAGTCAAGGAATACACCATTGGAGTTAGATATGCCATTGATCTGCACGAGGCTGAAAAGAGCAAACACATTGCATAGCTCATTAGCATGGCTCACCCGAGGACATTGAACTCCAACATTACCATCATCTTTGATGAATATCTTTTTAATGGTACGAAACGGTGTATGCATAAAGTACAATACCTCATAAAAAATGTGAATCATATCATTGAGAGATTTATTCAAGAACAAATCATCCGAAACGAAACCGGACATAAACATGGAGACAGCATTATAAGCAATAATTTAAAGTCTCTATAAAACCCGTTACCCGCGGGTTCCCTGCTTCTCTCACTTGTGGTTAGTTTAAGAGTGAATGATAATGGAGGACAATACTTGTCAACCGGCAGCACAATCTCCTCTTCAGCCAAATAGATCTCAAGGTCCTCATTTAATATATGGTTGACTTGAAATAAGCTTTGGAGAGAACACATATTTGTCAGCACTTCCAAGGTTTCAACTTCACTGGGTGGAGCAGGAGCCCTTGCTAAGACAACAGAGCCAAATTCTTCAGTGGACCAAATGCTGTGAGGCATGTTGAAATCTCCCAGCAAACAAAGCCTACAGTGAGGAAGTTGTTCACAGAGTCCATCCAAGCAATCACTAAAAGTTACGCGTGGCTTTCAAAAGAAGCACGAGGTGGAAAGTACTCTGTTCCCAAGATATATTGTTTTTCCCCAGAGTCGATTAAAACAAAGAGCTGTTCCAAATGAGGAGCTGAGAGCATGGCTTTACTCTTTATACTCTTGCGTACCACAATGAGCACACCTCCATCTCTGGAGTATAAGCTAGTTTCGATTGATCTATCTTTCTTGTAAATTTTATATTCATATAAGCAGAGCTCACTGTCGGAGAAGTTTGATGTCAGCCAGGTCTCATTAAATGCAATTATGCTATAGGGGAAATAAGAAGGATTGAAAAACGAGTCCAGTTTGGTCTGGAGACATCTAATATTCTGAAAATAGACTAACATGTCTGAAAGGACTCTGTTAGATTTTTGACATGATTCTGGAAGCACCATTGACTTGTTTAATTGTAATGTTTTGTTCACCATCTCTCTGCCTTTTTTTCAACTCATTTTTAAGTTGGTTAAGATTGCGGTTAGATCAGTATCAATAAAAAGGAAATTATTTCTAAGTACCCTACGAACATCCTTTGCAGAATTGAGCCTGATCCTAAGGGAACGATATCCATTGTTGTTCTTTTTGCCCATACGAGCAATATGCTTGATTTCTATAGGACCATTAACCAGGCCTGACACAAATACCTCAGTTGCAGTCTTATCCTCTTGTTCGCCCTTCTCAGGATAGTTAAAAAAATCTTATGTTGCATGATCTTCTTGACGTTCAGCCATTTCGATCAATACATTATCGCTGACATTTTCATGCTGGGTAGCGGAATCTACATTGTTAGGGTTATTGGTTTTAAGGGATGAAGTTTCTGATTTTATTTCGTCTAAAGCTGAGTTAAAACCAGATTTTATTTCCTTTAGCTGATCTTTTAGGTCTTTGAATTGATTTATCAATTCAAAGACTGTGTTAATGCTGCTCTTTACTTCAGGAATCTCAGCCTCGAGAATTGTCACACGTTCAGCAAGCCGAAAAACATCTCTGATCACATGGATATCCAATAATTCATTAGAATTTCTAGTAGGCTCCTTGAAAATACATGCTTGATTGCACTTGAAGCATGTGCCTGCCATTTTAAGGTTTGGCTTAGATTTATTTAGCGTCCTACAAGCAACGCTGCAGAAGATACTCGATTCTGAGAGTCCCAAAACCCAATAAAATATTTGAAAATTTAATAGTGTAGATCTGTGGACTCCACAGTTCAAAACAAAAAGTTCATTGCTCTGTTAAAGGTACCATTCATTCAGTACTGCACCAAAAAATATAGTTATTTTCAAAATATAAATAGTTCAAGAGTTAAGAACATTTATTATTGATAAAGTGTAAATATATGATGTTTTTTTCCTTATTTGAAGTTGAAATATTTCAACAGTTTACGCTTTTATACTATTTTTTCTTTACACATGTAAGCTCGGAAAAATATTTTCACACATAAAAATACACCACTCCTTTACAATCAAGATGGTACTGGTCGGTACAAACAAATTAATTTTCTTAATTGCTTCAAACCATAAAGGAGGGAGCGGTATCTTACGTATTAATTAACCACTTTTAATGAACTGTATCATCATAGGGTAGTGAGATTATATCTATAGGATGAATTGAAACATGTATTCGCTTTTGATTTATTTACTTTAATAATGCAGGTGTAAATTGGATTAAATATGATAAATATATACAGGATTTTGTAATTACTTTCACGCATTCATTCATTCACACATAGAAAATATATATACAAAAAGTTGCTTAATTATAAATATCGTCTTGATTGTTTAATTTCCAAATGAAACGTTCGTCTTTCCTTAATTTAAATGTAATAAATTTTATGTTTTAAGACGGGCAACTTTCTTTCTCACAGGAAACCTTAATGCTCTACTAGACTTTAATAAGACAGGGATCTCACTTAAAATCCTTGATTTGAATTGTACAGGCACGATTTGTTAAGAGACAAATCTGGTACCGCCTTTTCTTCACCACAGTCACAGGTGAGCCGAGACGCTAAGTTGTTTCTGGCTTCGAGGAATTGCGTTAAAACGCGCAAAAGAGTTCTTTGTGCAAGATTGGACAAAGAGAACAGAGGTACAACAGATATTCTCTAATATATGTGCAAACAAAACTAGAAAATGGCTTAAAAGGTTTTGACCTTTTGGCGCGAAAAAGCAACGAGCACTTTAGCTGTTGTTCGAGTGAGAGCCAAATAAAGTGGGGGATGGCGCGAATGTCGAACTCATTTGAGATTGAGAGGATAGAAACTGTTTTCTTTCTTTCTTTGACACATTATTGTTTACACAACACTGACGGAGACAAGGTTATATTAAATTGAGAACGATTCAAAACGATTTGTTTGACGAAATGTCATTTTGCTTTACTAGAATTATTGCATATGACGGACTCTATTATATCGACGAACCAGGTTCGGACTAAGGAGTAACTGAAATACAATGCTTTAAATGCACAAATTTCTGTTTACCTGGGGTGAAATAAATATATTCGGAGATTAATTATGGCTCATTCATACTTACACCAAACTATACGGTGAAAAACGGAAGTTTATACACATGTTGGGGGTGTTTCCCCAACAGGTACTAAACACAATATTTTCACTATATATAGCGAAAGAGACAAATAACACTACTTCCAGTTAAACACCATGATTTAGTTTACACGCATATTGGTTTAGAACACTAAACTTTTGTATTTTTGTGGTTCATATAAATTAAACCATAATTATGGCGTATGGTGTTTACTTTCTTAAAACATGTTTGTCCATTATCTAGAATAATCAGAAAATTTTAAATGCATTTTGTGTAGTTTACCCTATATTTATGAATAGTTCATGAAATATTGGGTCGCCCCTGATGTCTGGAGCGATTTGAAGGCTTATTGTAGATATAAAATATTGACTAAAACGACGGGCCATCGCAGAATCTATATGGTAGGCATTTTCAGAGTCAAATCACTCAGTTCATCCCATCCTTATCAACGATCATTCCGTTTTTGGAATTGCACGCTAATCAAGAATATTTGGTCAAAAGAGTTCGAGAACTGGCGAGAGGCGGATGTATGAGCGAATTCAAGTGGAATGGTGGCGGCCACTACAAGGGGAAGGAATGGGATGATTCGCTGCCTACTGATTGTGCCGTAAGTGAACTTATTATTCATTTTAACATAGCCTCAACTTCGTGTTTTAGTATCAGAAAAATGCATTTCTTAAGATTGAGACAGAGCAGAGTAATGACCTTATTTACAAATGAAATGATCAAAATTATCATTGTCAAACTAGGAAAAAATGAAAAATTTTAAGGACAGTATTTATTTGGGAAACAAAATCAAGAATTGTTTTATTTATTTCTGTTTATGGCGTGTTTCATACTAATTGTGGGTTTCTCCAGATTAAGTGCTAAATTCTTCCCATTAACTTGCGCAATGATAAGAAGCCTTAATAACCGCAAGAATATAAAAGCACTGACTCATCGCAATGTCATGTGGCATTGACATAGCTATAGGTGCAGTTTCTGTGTATTTGATGGCATATTTCGAGATTAAAAATTCTGTTTCGGTATTGGGATAAAACTATGTTGTAGTATCATCTTCTCTCCAAACCCGAACTTAGTAAGTAGATTTATTTGCCTGAAATCTCATTTAAATCGATTTGAAGCTAGGGAACACGTGTTAAGACAATTTTAAAGTGAAAAACAGCGGTTTCTGCCTATTTTATGGGAGATTTCACGGTAACAATTGAAGTTAATGGCATACCTTAGTACATTCAAAATATTTATTTATATTGCAGTTATTCAAATTATTTCTCCTATTTTTGTATTCTACACAAATTATGTAGATATCGCACGACCTATTACATATTATTTGTCAATTTTATACTATTTCTTATAATTTTTTTGATGCTCTTTGAAGTTTCTACTTTTGTCGAGTGGAGTAAGAAGAATCTGATCGTTGTTGCTGGAGGATCGCGTTTCAGACTTCACCTTAAGGACTGATAATATTGGCTACTAAATGCCATTTTTTTTTATATAGATTGTCATGCATCTGCTGGCTTCCTACCTTGACACCCAACTCATGCCTTCTCCCAACATGCCGGACACGAAAGCCTTCAGCGGCCATTATTACATCAGAGCAACGGATAAAGTTCCCAACTTGACAACCTGCAGCCTCTTTATACAGGAGGTTATCGAAAAACCGCCACACTACAGGGTTGTGGTTGGAGAGAAGATTTATGAAATGGTTAAGGTGAGTACTGGACTATCCTTTCTTAGCAAATGCATAGTATATAATTGAGGCCTCCATAGTAAATGCCTGATATTCCTATATACAGGCTTGATTATGGACGTATATTATTATACTGATTTAAATGCACCAGATATAGACCTAAAAACGTCCTAATTCGGGACAACAATTACTCTTTTTTTTTAATAATTAGGTATATATAGATATATCTTTATATAGGCTATATAAAGATCATGGTATATAGATAATGCCGTTTTTCTTTTCAGGGGTATAATAACCTTTTCCACAGTATCCTGTTCTTCATATACCATGTCAACAAACTGGAACAAGGCATGTTGGGCAGAGTAAACTTAGGAAGAGCCGGCGTGAACATGTTGTGGATTATCGGATTGAATGAATGACTTATAATATGTTAAAGAAATGGTACAGTGGTAATGATATGCAAAATTACTATGTATAAAGTGGCCATTTAAGCATAGCTGAACCTAAAATTTTGTGGAACAGCTTAGTAGTCAATCATTTATTGTATTGTTCCGATCTCAATAATTACTAAATGTATGTCCTTAAATCTATACATATAGAAGCAAGTTAAAGAACAGATACTACTGAATCACTATCACAAAACATAAGTGTTGTTAATCATAATGTGACTGATAATTTTATGTTAATAGGTAGTTTATTATAGGATTAAGAAGTGATCTTTTTACAACTAGAAGTTAGGAATTGTAAAATAATTATATTTAGGTAAAGCGTGATGATATTGAACTTATCGATTAAAAACTATAATTGTGTGTTAATACAAATTCAAGGTGCCAAGTTAACATTAAAGTATAGTGTTATATGTCAAGTTTTGTTACATCTATTGGGTTGATTAACGGTTTAAAAATTTCAAATTAAATTAATTTTACTTTTTATATTTCCGTTTGGATTAAACTAAAATCCCTATTTTAGGGGGATCATAAGTATGTTAGCATGCCCATACCATCAATAAACTCTTCTTAACAATAACCATATGTCATATTGGCAAATCATGTATTTCATTACTCCTCTTAAGGCCTTCTTTTTTCAGAGCTCGTTAGGTCTTAAAAAAATCGACAAGCAGTCAAAAAAACCTACGTCTAAAAAATACAGATAAGGCCTTCTTAAGTTGAACATTAGGAACGATTAATTCACACAGTCGTTCAGTGGCGTGTGGTGAGATATTTTGTGAGGAAGACTTTGAAGTCGGTATTCAGATTTTAACGTATAGATTTACGCTTTCAACTCTAAAGTCGGAGAAAAATCCTTAGTTCGAAGTTAAGACTAGACATGCGTTTCATCCAGCAATTAACACCGTCTACGGGTTGTGTTACATTTACTATTCGTTAAATGTCGTGCGTTGTTACTCTCGTCTTTTATCGATTTTTGGTGATTGGACAGTGTTTTAATTATTGTATTTGGTAACATTTTGTGACTGGAAAGAAGAGGCATTGCGTGTAACTGTGGGTTTCCCTGTGAATTGTGCGCAAGGATTGATATCTGGGAAAAACAATTTGTATAGTGGCCCACATCAAATGATGATAAACTTTAAACGAATAGTTTCGGCGGTAGGATCCTTGTGAAACATCGTTGAATAATAATACTAGGGATAATTAGTACACTGCTTTTAGATGTTTCAAAATAATTTAATGAGATATTTTTCTCTACATATGTTTCGGCTTGATGAGGTCTTTATCAAGAGTAGTTGTATACTAAAATCTAAATTGTTATACCCTAACCGCCTGACGGTATTTTTTTTTATTGCACTGTCAATTATGCAGGTGTATAGAAAATAACCATTTTATAGATACGAATAATGTCAAACTTTTACACACCGAAACAAAAAGCAAAAGGCTGCACCTTTTGGAGTACCTGAAAAAAATCCGAGTCACAAAAAACAGACGTTTTAAATACGAACGATCAACTGACCTGCTGTTTAAACACATGCATAATTGACAGTGCATTAAAAACAAAATACCGTCAGGCGGTTTAGTAGGGTATAACAATTTTAGGTTTTAGTATACAACTACTCTTGATAAAGGCCTCTGATCAGATTTATGTTACGCCAATGTGCTCCCATGCGCGCCCTTTTGTTCTATAAATAAATCGCTTCCTATTGGTGTCGCCCAACCTATGCCGTTTCTCCGCTTTGCACGGCAATCGCGATACGTTACCCGCGCACTTAATGGTGAAACGCATAAGCGAGAAAGAGACAGTAAACAGTAGTACGGATGTTTTTCGGATGAAGGGTAGATAGGCAAGAAGGCTGTGAGCGTTAGCGACGAGACTAGCGTCAGCATGTAAAAATTGTAAAACAATTCACCTTAAAATCTGGATTAAAGTTGTAAAATTGAACTTTAGGTTTAATTAACCCAAGTGGGGATATCTTTAGGCAACCTCAAAGCTTTCAAGATTCCTGCACATACATTTTTTGGTCCTTCGAAGCGAATATCAAGTTGAAAACCAGTTAAAAGTACCTCAAAAACACGTGAGAAAATGGCGCTCATACCTACCTGTTGAGCTGGGGAATGATGCAAGATGCAATACCGAATGGAATTCAATGGAAATGTGAAAGTATAAGATCAGGCCTATCCAATATTATCCTATACATTTAAACCAATATCGAAGCTATTTGAACCACCACATTTTATAAGCTGGATACTTGGTTTTTTCTATTGAATTTTAACAATCCTAGACAGCCATTTCTTTTAATGTAGTCAGGTAAACAATAAACCCTCATGAATTATTGGTTATTTAACCCATATTTTTGAAATAAAAACCCAGCCTAGTATTTTATAATTTTTAACCCCGATAAACCTCCAAAATGACAAAAAAAAGAGGTAGTAAAGTTAGCAACAATGAACCTCAGCAAGATCAAGTTAATAAAGAACAACTAGATATTTATAATATTCTCATAGGTCGCCGTGACGCTCTAAGGAATCAAATAAATAGATTTCAAGCCTTTTTAGAAACTAAATGCTCCGCTTTGGACAGCCCTCTTCTAAAAATAGATTTAAACGCCCGTTTAAGCGGAATTGAAGCTATTCTTGGCGAATTTGAGCATGTTCAATTAGAAATCGAGCAAGTGTGTCTTAATAATGAATTCGAAGAATTAAACGAGCAAGAAAATGAGCGCAAAGCCTTTGAAAATCTGTACTATGATAATATTTCTAATGCTAAATTAATTCTAGAAAAAATAAATGCCTTGCATGTAACAGTTCCAAAGGATCAGGTGATTTCAGGCCCAGTGGCGCACTTACCCTTTTTTCAATCAGG
>MU185258.1:19844-34153 GCA_016904865.1 Pissodes strobi | reverse complement strand
AACCCTTATCCATTATATGCATATCATTAACGCGATAATACGGTTGCAACATTTCCCTTCATCCTGGAAGAAAGCGTGCATAATTCTGTTCCCTAAACCCGGCAAGGACTTGAGGCAACCGGCATCATACCGACCGATCTCGCTCCTCGACACGCTCGGAAAGGTCGCGGAAAAACTCCTCTTGTCGAGGATCAACAGCGCGGTGGAAAAGCTGCGTATAATCCCGCAGGAGCAGTTCGGTTTTCGCGGAGGGCATGGCACTACCATGCTTGCTGCGAAAATCGCAACTGACATATATAGAAGCTTCAATCAGAGGCAAACCACCGTGATGTTGCTCCTCGACATAGAGAAGGCATTCGACAAGGTGTGGCACGACGGGCTACTATATAAACTTTACGTAAAGTACGGCCTACCTTTACACATGGCCGCCCTAGTCGAGTCATACCTTGCCGGGCGCACCTTCGTAACGCGGGTCGGGAAGCAAATGTCTGCATTAAGACATATCCTTGCCGGAGTCCCACAGGGAACGGTCTTATCGCCGCAACTATTCAATCAATTTATAGCTGATTTTCCTTCAAATCCAAATACCCGCATCGCCCTTTACGCAGATGATACTGCAATCTATTCCGTATCTCCCCAAGCAGAAGTGGCAAAACAAAACATATCTAATCACCTTGACACCCTCACATCATACTACAAAAAATGGAAAATCACATTAAACGCAAACAAAACAGAACTGATCATCATTACACGTAAACGAAAAGACACACAAATTACACCCCTCACCATACAAAATACACAAATACACCCCAAAAGAGAAGTCAGATATTTGGGTATAACCTTTGACTCAAGGCTTGACTTCAATAAACACATTGTGGCAATTAAAACAAAAAATATGGCCATTAAACAAAGCTTGAACACATTAATCACACCCAGATCCTACCTAAGCCCGTTGAATAAGCTCATAATTTATAAATCGATCATCAGGCCTGCGCTAATGTACGGAGCCCCAGTTTGGTGTTCCGTTGCCAGATCACAGAAAAGGCACATTCAAGTGATACAAAACCAATACCTCCGCGCTGCCTTCTCTGTCTCGCTACGCGACAGAGTACGGGTCGATGACCTGCATGCGTGGGCGGACATAGAGTATGTCGATGAACATATAAACCACCTTGCATGCAGGTTCTTCGAGACCGGAATACAGGGCTCGCCACTGACAGCGAATATAGCAAATGAAAGATTTGACCCGGAACACCGAACACCTCATGGGACAATATACAGGAACACGTCTTTATTCTACAACGAGATAAGGCCTCCCTAAAGGTAGGATCTACACCCGAATACACATATACCACACACAACATAACACATAAATGTGCCTCTAAAATAGCATAAACAGTTAACCAAACTAGGTCAGCTACACCATAGTGGCTACCTCATCGATCGACGTTAGGACGCGGAGATGAGGCTTGCTAGTTGACAAATTATACATACACACACGCAAACAAATCACTACACGCTGCAGAAGCATCCCTGACTCCGCAGCTGCTATCGCAAAGCTCGCGCATCTGGTACTTGATGCTAGCAATTCCAAACCACCGGATGTGGATTCGTAGTGCATATGCTACAATCCAAAAAATAATGTACATAGCGTGTAAATACGTATCATAGTATAATAAGTTTAAATGTTGTAAATATTGTATATATTGTACATAATGCTTGTTTGTACATAACGTCCTAATCTTAATAACGAGAAGCAGGGTTTTTTCTCTTAAACTTTTCCCTGCATAACAAAATAGATCGAACCAAAACCTGCAAGCCCAAGTAAACAAACAACAACGAATCGTTAGCACTAATTGGCAGTGATTTTGAAGGGATAAATCCCATGGAAAATGCAAATCGAAAGTAGCGTCACTAATCTAGTGCGAAATAGCAGGGCACACATCCCGCCCCCCTCTAGATGGGTGCAGTGATGCGCGGGTCCGCAACGCGCTGAGGAAACAGCGTGGGGAGTAAACCCGCGATACGCTCCAAAATATGTTATTTAGTATCTAGAGGTGACATGTAAATAACGAAAGAGTAAATAAATATTGTTGATTGATTGATGTCTCACAACGCACTTATATTAATAATACTACGCTCGACATAACTCTACTCTCCCAAATATCCCTCTAACATGTCTCACAATGCTCTTTAATAAAACTACTACGCTCGACGTAACTTCACACTAAATAGGGGCCCCAAGGTTTCGTTTAAATGGTACCCGTCCGACCCACCACACCGACTTTCGTCGATTTCCACCTATAAAATCGATTTTTTTTTCGCGAAACCTACCCCCTAGGTTCCACAGTTTTTTTATGTCAAAATTCGTTTTTCCCAACCTCGGAAACCACCCCCGAGTCCCCATTTTCGCCTAAATCTGAGCTGTCTCGTGTTCGGTCTAGTACCAACTCACGTTTTCTATTAACGCCACTTTTGACGCCAGCTTTGACTTCATTTGAGAAACAACATAAGTCGAATGACTTATGTTATTTCTCAAATGAATGAAATATTTTTACCGTAGATTAACGAATAACGTATAGTCTGACTTATGTGGTTTTTCGCTGGAAAAGGTGTTTACATGTATAGATTACGAAATTGCTACTATCTCGTTTTCGGCCAAACAGTGACTTATGTGGTTTCTCAAATGACCGATTCAAATATTGTCACGAGTAGCTTAGGGGGTAGCGCGTTTCTTTAAAGAATAACTTCTCAGAGAAGAGCCTCGTCGCGATTAGTACAATGACGGGGTCTCAATGCTTCCTTTAATCTACCACTGGATGTTCTACTCGTGAGGACACGCCTTGTTTAGCGTGCCGGGGGGTAACTGAGGTAGACCGGGATCGCGTTACGTGGGGTAAGAAGAGATGATAAAGTAAGCACGTTTAGTTTATAACAATAACAATGTATTAACGATAAAACTTTAACTATAATTACTGGTCAGAAAAAATGAGATTCTATTATACCCGATTACTACGGTGCGCATGTTTTCTCGATTTGAGGTACTGTTTATAGGTCTTTGTTTACTGTCTTATAATTTATAGTTTTTTCTTAATAGTAGGATTTTATTTAAGAGCACTAAGAGATTTCACTAAACTTTTTAACTGACTATTTAGACACTTGTCTTTCTCAACACTCTGACAAACTTCTTGTCAAGACTTTACTATGGAGGTTGTGCAACCCCTGGCCCTAGCAGTCGTCAAGTGACTAACCGGTGCCAGGTTTGGTAGGAAAGGAATGGAACCTAAAGCAGTCGTATGACTAACATTAGGAGCGGATAGAACCCAGAAGGCAGTCGTCAAGTGGCTAACCTTGGGAGCTGGAGGTGAGACCAAAGTCTGCCGAACTGAGGGTTCGGTAGCGTATTTATATAAAACAAAGTGATGATCATTGCATGCATAAGGTTCAAAGTCGCTCCCGTTGATTGCTCGCGTTGTTTCTAGTTTGCCTTTAATGTTTATATAACAATCTTCAAGTTCAAGTTCAAACTTGCGACAGGGTGATATTTGTTTAGTAGCTTATGCATTTTAGTAGATTACAATATCATGATTGTGTCCTCTTATCCATCCCAGCGGATGGGTTGACAGATCAACAATTTTTAGTGTCATTGGGCAGGCAGCAGATAGAGCTATTCCCAGAAGTAAAAAATTTAAACCCTCGGTACCATGGTGGGATGAGGAATGTAATATTGTAATATCTCAAAGGAAAAATGCAATTAGGAGCTATAAACGACTCAACTTTAGAAAAATTTTTGGAAATGAAGAAAACTATTGCAGACTCTAGGAGATTTCTGCATAATAAAAAACGACAATCCTTCTGTAAATTTTGTGCTTCTTTGAACAGAAACACTCCTCTAAGGAGTGTCTGGAAGACAGTTAGGAAGTTTTCTAATGCGTCTGTGAATAATCTGAGGGCAAGACTTCCAACTCCGGAGGTGGCTGGTTAACTGTTTATCAGGGTGATTCTAATTTTGAACCCCCGGAGGGACCGGTAGAGATGTTTCGGTTGATTGAGTTGGAATCTGTGCTTAGAAGTCGGAAAGATTCTGCCAACGGCAACGTGGCACGTGAGTCGAATGGGCTTGTTTATTAAATTGTCCTATAAATATCTTGAAAATAAGTTTATTTAGTGGTGTTTAAATTACTTTGTGGCTTGTGAATCCAAAGACAAGGGGTACTTGAACATTTGCACGAAATTAGTCGTCTTCAAATCACCTTCAAAATCTCAGTATTTTGTCGAGACCCGCTGCCGGTTTTGTACTTTGAACCGCACTACGATCTGTGAGCACGACGAAAGGCAGCGCGGAATTGCCACTAATTGTTGATTATCTCGTATTTGCTGCTGTTTTCGTTAAATTAAATTAATTTCCAATTTTTGATATGACTCATCCAAAGAGCTGTAAGCAGTGTAATAAAACGATTGGAAAGAAAATGAAACTATGTTGTGGCACCTGCAAAGGCCTTGTGGAGGTGGATGCACGCCTAATGCAAGAACGAAAGACACCTTGGATTTGCGAGGAGTGTACTGCTGCGACATCGCGTCGATTGTCCGGGCGGTTTTCACAGCTTGGTGTATTGCAGGAGCGAGATGAAGTCATTGGTGATCAAAATAGAAGATCATCAGCAACCTTTGCTCCCTCTGGCTCTTACACGTTGTCATCGGATACACTAGAATTAAAAGGCCTAATTCGTGATTTGCAAACTGAAGTGAGAGAGATGAGGAGATCAATTGACTTTCTCAATGAAAAGTATCAAGAAGAGTTGCGACGTGGGAAAGTGCTGTCGGATATGATCTCTGAGGTATCCAAAGATAATGATGAGCTTAAAAAGGAGGTGCACCAACTTAAAGCCGCTTTAAATATTCAGAAAAATGCCAAACTGAAGAACAATATCTGCATTACTGGTATCATCTCTACCTACGAAGCAGAGAATAAAGAGGAGTCTTTGGTCAAGTTATTTCATGGATTATGTCCTGATTTTAAACAGAGTGTGCACCATATTTCCTTAAAAAATGGTGTTAAGTCTGTGGTAACTTTAAGGTCGGATGATCTAAAGAACCGTCTTCTCAGAGCCAGAGCTGCAAAGGGTAAGATTACTTGTCGGAGCATGAATATCAACGACTCATCAGTGCCAATTTTTGTTGAAGAGGAGATGACTAAAGAGAGCTACATTCTTTTTAAGAGAACAAAGGAGCTGCTGAAAAATACACACAAGTATATATGGCATAGAAATGGAAGGATCCTGGCTCGAAGAAACGATGGTGATAGGTACGCGATTATTAAGAGCGAAATGGAATTGGAGAAAATTGTTAATTAGATATCAATTTCTATTTTTATATATATATTTTTTCCTTTACTACATAAGTATTTATTTGCCTGATAGTGTTTAGCTGATAAGTTAAGGGAAGGTCATGTCAACATATGATCACTTCTGCCAAGCATTTCTTCAGTTGAACGGGTTTTGGCGAACTTGAATATTGATATTTTGGGAATTACTGATCCTAATATCCTGGATTTGCAGATTTCTGTTAAGGGATATAATTTTTATCGAAGTGACAGGGATGGAAGGGGAGGGGGTGTGGGTATTTATGTTAGAAGCAACATTCAGGTTATGCAAGTAGATGTTCAAGCAGATAATATCGGTGTAGAACAGATTTGGGTAAGTGCAAAGGTCAACCTTATGTCTTTGGGAATATCTATTTTTTTTATAGACCTCCACGCTTTAATGCCTTACAAGCTCTAAATATAATAAATAGTTCTGTTTCTGATATACTACCTTCATGCGATGAAATTTTAATGATGGGAGATTTAAATATTAACCTATTACATGAAAATAGTCTTACAAAGGCGTTTGATGATTTTTTTGAAAATTTTAATTTTTGTCAAATTGTTGAAAAACCCACTCGATCTATCTCTGATAAATTTAGCCTTATTGATGTAATTATTTTGTCCAACATTAAGCTTAAAGAAAAGGTCAACCACTATGAGATGCACGATATCACCGACCACGACTTAGTTTATTGTGATTTGAATTTAAAAATTCCCAAGGTATCACCAAAAATTATAAATTATAGAGATTTTAAGTATTTTGATATCAAAAGATTTGAGTCCGATTTACAAAATGTTCCGTGGGATAATATATTCGACTGTGAAACAATCGACGAAAAAGTTAATATTTTTGTCTCTAATATCATACACCTTTTTGATGTCCATGCACCTTTGCGAAATATATGTGTTACAAAGCCCCGAGCTCCTTGGTTTACAGATAATTTCCGTATTTTGAAAAGACATCGGAATCAACTTCTCTCAAAATATAAAAAAAGTAAACTTGCTGAGAAGACTATAAACAAGCGCGTAACTTTTTCACGCAATCCCTAAGAAATGAAAAAAGGGCCTATTTAGAATATATTAACAGCGCAAAAGCAAAAAATATGGATGTTTAGAGGAAATGAACTTTTATAGGTGTACAAAGATGCCTCCCAAATTGCCAATGTTTTTTGCACATATTTGTCTACTGGCATTCAGGACAAACTTCTAGGTCATTTTCAGGGCAACCTCTCTTCACAATGCACCACCAGCAAAACCCCAATTACAAAGAGTATCTTTATTGATCCAATTACGTCCGATGAAATTACATCTGTAATCAAAGCCCTCCCAAACAAAAATTCCTCTGGTGTTGACGGCATTCCAATCAGTGTTGCCAACCGTACTATAAATATAGTATTTGTACTAAAATTGAGTCTCCCTGTACTATGTACTTACAAAGTTGATATAGTACGCATATTGTACTATAATTTCAAAGGTTTTGAAAAAAAATAAACATCATGGCTTATTCTATTGATAATGAAAATTGCAAACCGAGTTGGCATCTTACTTTGATACTATTTAATAAACAAAGACGATGATACAGTCAGGGCGCACATTATCTACCCAAACCTAATGGAATAAGCTATTAGAAAATTTTCGCCATATGGGCGCTATGAGCGGGAATCCGGCAACGGCACTAACGGCAGCCATATAGGTTCTCGTTGTCGACGACGATCTAGGGGAGTCCCAGAATTCTTTCACTTAGTGAGTCAGTAAAATTAGTACTTGTGCATTTTTTAACTTGAATTTGCGTGAATATTATAATAGGCTCTGTGGAAATAATTGGTCTTATTAGGTACCATATCAGGTTTGTGATTATTACATTATTGAATTTTGTTTCTATGTATATGGTTTATTACTATTATTATACTAGTTGTTATTGTTATTATTATTAGGTAGGTACTTATCATTTCATATTAGAAGTAAAGTAACATTCAGAACAATATAGCTTTTAACCAACAATATTTATCGAAATGTTTAATTCTACTATCTAATTGTTTTATAATAACAACCTCCTTAATGTAGATATTTTTGATGAGCCTTAAAATTTTCACAGAGGAGCTGCATTTAGCAGCAAAATATTCAATAAATTAACACGGATAGATCGATACCTACTACTTCACGAAAAAATATACTATAATCACAGCTTACCAAACAATCAGCTATCCAACTCTTAACATTTGAACGATATGCGCATTTCCTCGCGCAGGCCGCCATTCTGGGTTAAAATCTATCAAATTCGACAGTGCTGGCTCGTCGCTCGTGGTCGTGTCAGAGGAGTTGCTTGTGTTAACCAGTGTCGTAGTTTCAGTTTAGGTATATATATTTTCTAGTTATAGTAATTAACAGTGTACATACGTTCTTGAACAAACTACTTATTTTATAATATCTATCTGTGCTTGTATATAATAGAAATGGATAAACCGCGAGGTGGACACGTTTGTGCCGCTAAAAACTGCAGTGCGAAAAGTTATGAATCTAACAAGAAAATAAGTTTTTTTAGATTTCCCAAAGATGCCATTAGGTAAGTTTTTTTGACAAGCATCTTAAAAATGATGTGCTATTGTAGCCTAGAAATATATTTCATTAATGTAAGCATAGCTGTTTTTACTGGAATGTAATTACTATGATATTGTTTATCCTTAAATGAAGATTATGTTACAAATTACCTTAAACAAATTAATTGTTTTAGTAGTTATTTGTGTTTTTAGAGTGTAAAGTAACGGATTGCCGCTTGAGAAAGAATATTACCGCGGAGCGCGTTATCCTTTCGAAAATGGCAATCTTACTTCCCGCTCAAAAAATACACAGAACTTTTTCTATAGCCGCATTTTTTTAAATTAAATGCACATTTTCCTCTCTACTTATTCTGAAATTTGCAAATGACATGTCATTTTTCGCATATTATATTCGGGCATATTTAGAGCAGGAGTGTCAGCATCCATTGTAACAAATGCACGACTGTCATTTATTTATACTTTTGGTTGGCGTCACTATCCATAGCACACTCGACGGAAAAAGTGAGAATATTCTTTTCCCTTTAGAGCATAAAATAAGGATGCCGCGGCGTTCGTCGATTTTGCGATTTCATTTGAAATTACTAATTAGTTATTTTGCGCACGGCTGTAGAAAAAACAATTATTGTACAGGGTGGCACGTTTAAGAGGGGCCTATAACTTAACTCGAAAACGATGGGGGTTGCAAAAAAAATTAAGTACAAAAGTTGTTCCTAGTAAAATAATGTTTATTTTTTTATATTTTTTAATCGACACTTTTTTATATACAGGGTGATCAAACAAAGTTATATTTTTTTCAATGAAACACCCTATATTTTATTACATTTTTGGTTCTATTTAAAATTCTAAGCATATTTGATGTATGATGTTATACCTCTAGAGTTAGTAGGTACTTTCACAGCTATAAACAGTTAAAAATCGGTACTTTGGTTACTTTTCACCCTGGTATCAAGTATACCATTAGAGATTGAGCAAACTGAATTCCACATTCCTATCTTAACTTTTCAAGAGCTATCTGACGGTACTAACTGGCAGGTGGTACAATGGGTACCAAATAGACGCCACTAAAACTCACCGGATCCTGGCCTATCAGGTGATGGGTCCGCCCACGCGACGTCAGACTTTGACTTTAGAGGTTAGCGGTAAACACAACGTTTTTGTTTACATTTTGTCAAGATGTGTAATTTTAACGATTTCTCCGTGAATTTGCATTATTTATGAATATTTTTAGATAGTTACTTTCTAGAGACATATTTATATAGTGTGTTCAAGTATTCTCCGAGAAATAGGACTCAAGGAAATACTATTACAACGAGAATAATTTAAGACTGTTTTGGTAAGTTCATTTCTAATGTATAGATTATAGATTTGTTTTCAGATTTAATGCTATTAAAGTAATATTTCAAAATAATTTCAACTACTTACTTAAAAGTTTGTTCGAGTTAATTTATACTAGGTAATAAGTCTACTAATAGTACTGTTTTTTTCTGATTTGCAGGTACAAAGTGGATATAATCTCATATCCTTTAGTGCTTGAAGCAATACATAAAGATGGATATCTTGAAAAAATATGTCTTAGGCATACCTAGATCTATATAATATCAAGCGAAGACTGTTCTGAGAGAATTTCCACCCAGATTGTAATGGATTTAGAACATACAAAGAGACAGTCTCATACAAAAAGGGCATATAGGAAATGAAAACAAGTATCGAAGCTTATAATCAGTCTGCTTGTGAAGAAAGCAGCTGTAGTCATTGACATCTTACATTTTAGTATCTATATATACTTGGAAAGGTAACTAACATTGTATACATAATCAGAAAATATTTTTGTTACACCTATGTGCTTTGACAAGTTAATTTTTGTATATATTCTTAAGTAGAATGTATGTATACAGTATTAATTTATTTCAGGATATGCACTTACAGAGATGATATAACCCATAGAACCATCCATAGAAGCACAAACAAATTTTATAAGTGGGAAAAAACATTTGAAATTCCTGTTTTTCACAGAGACGAGGAGGACTAAAATGTCCCTCCAGAAAGAAGCACTCTTTTGCAAGATCTTAGATAAGTAACTTACATGAAGAGAAATTATTTTTATATAGGTGTACCTTCTTTAATATTGTTAAGAAACTATTTATTTTTGTAAGACTTGATACTTGATTTTTTCATATTATTATGTAATAAAACATCTATTGTGATAATATTGTTAATTATTTTCTGTATTATTTTGACATCAAATTATTATGCACTATAATAAGCATTTGCCCATAACAGTTTTTTTAATGAATGGAATGATAATCTAGAGAATATCATTATTGTTTCACGCATATTTTACATGGCACACAAGTGTGGCATAAAATATACCTACCTAGGTAAATCATTATGGAAAAAATACACTAGATATTTTGAAAATCCAATTTAATTTAAGAAATCCGCAGTTTCGATTACAGCTCGTAAGAAGAAACTGCAAGAAACTTACGAGTGATATATCAAATTCACATATTTTTTAAAATAAGAAAAGTACAATATTTACTTAAAAACTATAAATGTAACTATTATTGTTTCATGCACCTTAAAATAAATATAAAATGTCATTTTATAAAAAATATATATTAACTTGACAATGCAACGTACTTATCATAAGTCTCATCATTCAGGGATCTCAAAAAGTTTGAAACGGATTCGATTTCAATTTCCCTTTTCATTCTTTTATCTACTGGTGCTGCACATTGACTTTCACATCTTTTTTCCCTTTATGAACTTCTCAATTTCTTCGTTATGGTCATTCTTAATATTTGATAGTTGTTCTTCTGCAAGCATTTCAGCAACATCACCTAAAACAAAATTGCTTCCTGTCCATTGCTCATACAAACATACCAAATGTATGTGTTTACACATCATAGTTTTTACAGAATACTGTGAGCCCTCACACCTGTAGCGATGAATGCAATCCTTGCATATTTTATAATATAATGTTTTGCATTCTGTCTCACATAATAATTCATTATAAGAAACATTATAATAATATTCACCTTTTGAAGACTTTATTACCTGAAATTCTCCAAATCCTACCTGTTTTACCTCAGTTCTGTTCATTGTTTCTGCAATTTTGTGTGCTCCTCCTCGTCTATGTGAAAAACAGGAAGTTCAAATGTTTTTTTCCCACTTGTAAAATTTATTTGTGCTGCTGTGGATGGTTCTATGGAGCGCATATCCTGCAATAAATTAATACTGTATAAAATACAATAAATACATTCTACTTAATAAGAATACATACAAAAATTAACTCGTCAGAGCACATAGGTGTAACAAAAATATTTTTTGATTATGTATAAATATAAATTATAACAATGTTAGTTATCTTCCCAAGTATATATAGATACTAAAATGTAAGATGTCAATGACTGCAGTTGCTTTCCTCACAAGCATACTGATTATAAGCTTCGATACTTGTTTTCATTTCCTCCATTGTACCTATATGCCCTCTTTGTATGAGACCATCTCTTTGTATGGTCTAAATACATTACAATCTGGGAGGAAATTCTGTCAGAACAGTCTTCGTTTGATATTATATGGATCTAGGTATGCCCAAGACATATTTTTCAAGATATCCATCTTTATTGTCTGGCCTCAAGCACTAAAGAATATAAGATTATATCCACTTTGTACCTGGCATACCTGCAAATCAGAAAAAAAACAGTACTATTAGTAGACTTAATACTATAAATTAACTCGAACAAACTTTTAAGTAAGTAGTTGAAATTATTTTGAAGTATTACTTTAATAGTATTAAATCTGAAAACAAATCTATAATCTATACATTAGAAATTAACTTACCAAAACAGTCTTAAATTATTCTCGATGTAATAGTATTTCCTTGAGTCCTATTTTTCGGAGAATACTTGAACACACTAAATAAATATGTCTCTAGAAAGTAACTAGACTAAAAATATTCATAAATAATGCAAATTCAGGGAGAAATCGTTAAAATTAAACACCTTACACCTCTTGACAAAAAGTAAACATCGTTGTTTATTTACCGCTAACCTCTATTTTTTTTGTTCGGCGAGAATGTAGGTACACAAATATACAAATAAAAATTAACTAAAACCGTTGATTGCATCCAATCAACGATAAAACTAAAAAAAAAAAATAAGATATAATATCAAAACTCCAATCCTGTCTATTTAAAATTGGAAACTCCTTATCCCGGCCCTGTGTTTTAACCCGAAATGGCGTCGGCGACGTCAGATTTTTATTTTCACTTTGACAGGAGAGTCGGCTAGCTGATTGTTTGGTAAGCTGTGCTATAATTATCTTCATTGTACTATATTTTTTCAAGTAATTATACTATTAAAGCTCACAAGAAGTTGGCAACACTGATTCCAATAAAATTAATCAAATCAATTAATTATGATATCTCTCACATCTTGGTTGAACTGTACAATTTATCACTTTTCACAGGGAAATTTCCACAAAGATTGAAAATTGCATCCGTTACCCCTATCTTTAAAAAGGGTGATCCTGAAAATGTTGAAAACTACCGCCCAATTTCCATCTTAAGCATATTTTCCAAAGTTTTTGAGAAGATTCTTTTTCTATTTTGGTATCATAAAGAAGTCTTTTCGATACGCAAAGTAGTGTGTGTGTGTGTGTGTGATATGAAAAATGGCTCTGATCTTGCGACCAACTTGCCAGCCCACCCCTCGGTCCGGCGCTTAGGCAGAGACACAGCTACCCTTGTGCTTGCGTTACACGCATATACTTAAAAAGAAAATAGTTACACGTGGTTCCAGTTTGAGGGGCCTTGTATTCTGGGGACATAGATAATATCTGGGGAGGAGCTCCAGTATGTCGGGCATATGCCCCTGGTGCTCCCGACTATTGCACAAAACTAAAATCTATGAAGGGCACAGCTAGAAATGGTCCTACGGCAGCTTCCGGCTGCCCCCGGCCTGGGTACCGGCGTGAATAGGTATTTCTTCTGGCTATAATTCTATGAAAGGCACAGACTACGCTGGCTGGGACGTCCGGTTCTACCTCGGGGAGAAAAACGGTCACTAAACGTTTGCCACGTGTTCGCTCAATGGTCTGTACCAAAGGCGCTCAAAGAGCCGTCACCGAACGCGTCTACACTCGACCGAAGTCGAATCGGAAGTGCAAAGTACATGCCCCGCGCACTCATTTAAAATTACGTGCTCGTCGATATTGCGCTTCCAGGCCGCACAGAGGGCGCTGGCCACATGAGAAACAAGAGCTGCGCCTGCGCGTGCAATCGTAGTTCCGAGGGTTGTCGATCCGAAGGTGCCGGTGTAATTTAAATTTGTTTTTGAAAAATGGCTGACCAGTGATCATCGCAGTTAGTTTTCAGTTTTCACAGTTATTTTACTTTGTTGAGTTGAAGTGAATTGTTAATAATTTGTATTAGTGGACTGCTTCGTGTGTTTTGAACTATAGAAAATATATTACTTTGAACATTGAACATTTAACTGAAAATTGCGCTCTACTTGCGGTATTTTATTTGTTTGCAAATATTGTTGAGGATCTGTTCATAACTTTCCCATACCCCTTTATTTATTTTAGTAAAATTAAGACATTTTAAAAAGTGGCGGGAATCTAACGCAAGTTGCACGTAGCGCCCTCTATTGGGAAAAGCCTTTTAAATACGCACAAGTCGATAAAGAGAGAAGATCGCATTCTATTCCCCAAGGTATGTTGTGCTTCCAGCCCAATAGATGGGGCTGGCACACGCGCACAAGTCGTTAAAGAGAGAAGATCGCATTCTATCCCCCTATATATATTTTTCTATGGCAAAGTAGTGTCGAAAAGAAGCTCTTTTCGACACTTTTTTTTTCTGTCCAAAGTTGGTAACACTGAGTTATGGCTTCTCGACTGTCATTTTTACGGATTTTTACGTTCACGATTTTAAAGAAACTAAACCATTTTCCACGAAACAGAACGTAACTGTCTTGTTTCGTGAAAAAATACTATATTTGATGAATATTGTTAAACTAAAGAAACTGATAAAAAATAAAATAATGATAGCTGCCTACTTTGGTCAAATTTTATTCATTTTCAGATCGAATGTTAAAGAACAATAGCATAAGCATGTGCCACATTCCAAAGATAAGACGAAAACGAAAGGAAGACGATTTTTGTCAAAAATGTCTCTAACCTCAAACTTATAACTAAACACGAACAATAATTTCAACTGTAAATAAATAATAATACATTAAATAACATTATTTTTGTTGAATTGTGCAGTTGTTGTAAACATTGATCGTGACTGTGCTAGTTTCATGAGCAATCACTTTCAGTTCAGGAACATGAGTCAAAATATTTTGTTCGCTTGATTGCCTGTTTACGGTAATGTTTTGTGT
>MU185258.1:0-19444 GCA_016904865.1 Pissodes strobi | reverse complement strand
TCGTTCAAATGTTAAGAGTTGGATAGCTGATTGTTTGGTAAGCTGTGCCAAAACAATGTGCTCTCTAATCGGCAGTATGGCTTCCGTCCAGGATTCTCGACTGCTTTGGGGAGCACGGACCTACTGCAGCATGTTTACAATAAACAAGATAACAACGAGACTTTGATTGTGTTTTTCTTTGACTATACTAAAGCATATGATGTCGTTAATAAAGACTTTGTAGTGAAAAAAAATCGAAAAACTGGGAATAAGAGGCTTTTTCAAACATCTTATAAAATCATTTCTGTCAAATCGTAAGATGGCAGTTAAATTTAAAAATTTTCTTTCTGACATTAAAGATTTAGATCTGGGCACTTCACAGGGCAGTATTCTGGCGCCTCTAATTTTCCTACTCTTTGTACATGACCTTCCTGAACATATCACCAAGGGCATGGTTTTTCAATACTGTGATGATACCACGATAGTTGTGTCAAATAGGTGTTGCCAAGTTCTGCTTGAAGATGTAAAGATCATACTCTCTGAATTAGCCGAATGGTGCAATAGTAACAATATTATGATTAACTGTAGTAAAACAGTCTGCCTGGAGATCTCAACTGTTAGGCAACTACCACTTAACCTGTCATTTGATTTTGGCGGTCACATCGTTAGAACTGAAAAAACAGCCAAATTTTTGGGTATTACGATCGATAGTCAATTGTCCTGGTGCCAGCATATTGAGTCCGTATGCTCAAAGCTCAGCAAAAATTTTTTCCATGTTAAGCTCCTTAAAAAACTCACTTAATAGAAAGATATTGCTCAATGTTTATTATTTTTTAGCTTATTCAACAATGTCATACAACATTGTTGTGTGGGGACAGGCTTGTGATGTCGAGAGGGTACTCATTACACAGAAACGAATCCTCCGACTGATGTTCGACCTACCCTTTCTCGCTAGTTGCAGGGACACTTTTAAAAAATATAAAATACTTACTGTAGTTTCCATTTATCTACTTAATATTTTAACATACGTTCATAAAAATAGATCGAACTTTGTTGTTAATGGTGATTTTCATGATTATGCCACAAGATACCAGGACAAATTCTGTATTCAGCGACACAACCACGAATATTTCAAAAAATCCCCAATTTTTGCTGGCCTACGTTTATACAATCCTCTTCCTCAGGATTTGAAAAGGTTATCGGAGAGAAAATTCAAAAGACTATTAAAAAAAAAATTATGCCTTGGTGCTTTTTACTCCATTTCGGAGTTTTTAAACCATTTTAACTAAAATATTATTTGGGTTACTGTCGCATGCTGACTTCGTTTGATTTATTTGTTTGTTGATTCTTTATGTTATGTTACTTAAATATTATTGTGTTGTGTTTTGTATACTTTCCTATACACATATACATTTTTTTTGTAAGGTAACAATGTGACATATTTTAATTATTGTATTTTTGATCACTTTTTTATTGTAACTTTTTTTTTGACTTGTTCCTTTCTACTGTAACTTTGTAGTGCTCGGAATCAAATAAATATCTATCTATCTATCTATCTAAGTAAATTTGCCCCAAAACTTAGCGGATCCAGATAAGATTAATTCTTTTTTTATTAATTCAGTTATAGAAATGTATTCTATTGTAAGTTAAGAAACTCTGAACTTTTATAAAAACGGTAGAGCGACACATAACACTTTTCAATTTACTCCTTTTGCTGATACTAATATTTTAGAGGCGATTAATGCGATAAAGTCAAATGCTCGTACTTCAGATGGCTTGAATCTTGATATGATCCAAAATGTGCTGTCCTTTTATTACTCAATTTTTGGTTCACATTTTTAATTTCTGTGTAGAAAAATCTGTTTTCCCGACGCAGTGGAGAGAAGCGGTTGTGTTGCCATTGCCAAAGGGACCCAGTGTTTCAAGTGTTGGAGATTTGAAGCCTATTAGTCTCTTGCCTGTGCTCTCGAAAATACTTGAGAAACTTCTCCACCCACAAATAGTTGCTTTTTTAAATAATAATAGGCTCTTGCCTGTATGTCAGTCAGGTTTTCAAAAAGACCATGGAACATCCACTGCACTTCTCAAGGTAATTGATGACTTGGTTTCTGAGATTGATAAGGGGAAAACATCAGCCTTGATCCTGCTGGACTTCAGCAAGGCTTTCGACGTTCTCGATCATAATCTACTTCTAAGTAAACTTACATATTATGGTTTCACAAATAATACAGTAGATTTTTTTAAACACTATTTTTTTAAACACTATAATGCATGTTGTGGAGTTCCACATGGGTCGATCTTGGAGCCGCTACTTTTTGTCATCTTTACTATGGATCTTAATAAGTGTGTCGCAGATTGTGCCATACATCAGTAGGCAGATGACACACAATTATAAGCGGATATTGATAAAACTAACCCTGAGGTACTGTGGTAAGGATTAATGGATGGTTACAAAGTATTTTTAATTATTCTGTCAGTAATGGTCTTAAAATCAATCCTAGCAAATCTGCAATTATGTACTTTGGACCAGACCGCGAATGGGCATCACAAAGCTTACAGGTAAACATGAATGGCATCAAAATAAAATCGGTCTCTGAATATAAGAACTTGGGTCTGATACTCGATCAACAACTTCGTTTTAGGTCTCATCTTTTCAAGGTCCTTCAAAGGTGTTACATGTCTTTAAGACATTTATATAAAAGCCGGCACTTTTTAAATGCGAATATAAAAACACAATTATGTGAAACATTAGTTCTTTCAAATTGCAATTATTGCGATTTTGTTTATGTACCCTTTCTGGATATTATTGGCAAGGGAAAACTTCAGAAGATTCAAAACTCATGTGTTCGTTTTGTGTATAGATTGAGACTGCGAGATCATGTAAGTCATAAGCTTGTGAAACTGCTTCTTTCTTGTATAAGCTTTTGAAAAATAATACTCCCTTATACATTTATGAAAAACCACAACTAAGAAATACTATACATAATCGTAGCACTAAAATTTCCGGCCAATATCCAGTGCCCCAACACCATACAACTCTTTTCCAGCGCTCTTTTTCATACTTGGGTCCTAAATTTTTAAACACTGAAATGCCTGGGGGTTTTGACAGTATGTCTTTTCTTCAGTTTAAAAAAAAAATTAAGATTAAACTATTAAAGAATTATGTGGATAGATTTCTGTGATTTGTAATCGTATTGTGACTTGTATTGTGATTTACTTATTTACTTTTTTGCACTATACTTTTTTCTTATAATGTGTTTATGTAGTTTGTTATTTGTTTCTTACTAATTTACAATGTATTCCACTGAAATTTGTTTTTGAACACTTGGTTAAGCAAGCAACTATGCTGAACTTCGCCAAGTATAAAATAAAGGCCTGTTTATTTATTTTATTTATTACATACTCTAAGATAAAATTCCTTCCAGACAGGGCAAAGAAGGCCCCGCTGGGCATCTATGACTGCTTAGAGAGATACTCTGATATGCCCCTTGTTAAAACCTAACAAGGATAAAAACATAGCATCGAACTATAGGTCTATAGCTCTGTCATCATGTCTGCTTAAGATTCTGGAAATGATGATAAAAAATCGTATTGAGTGGAGATCGGAAAATCCTAAATTACAGTTTCGGTTTAGGTTGGGTAAAGGAAGTTTAGAATGCCTTACATCTAGAGTTCTTGTGGCCTTTTCTAAGGGACAGATTGCGGTTGAAGTTTTTTTTAGATATATCAGCAGAATACGATATTGTAAATATTTACAAATTGTATGAAAATATGTGCTCGTTAGGGATCTCTGCACATTTGATGAATCTGGTATTTGATATCATGTTTAGTAAAAAATTGTTTATCAAGGGACAGGATCGCCAAATTAGTGGTCCTGAAATTTACAGTAGGGGTATAAACCAGGGTTCCCAGTTAAGCCCCTTATTATTCAATATTCACACTCAAGAATTGCACGACTTGGTACCAAACTAGGTTTCTTTGAGACAGTATGCACATGATATGACTCTTATGTGTACAGGTAAGGATATACCCTCTGTTATTTACAAGATAAATGAATCTTTGGAAAAATTAAACCAATGGTTCATATATGGATTTTCGCTGCCTTCTCGAAAGTCTAAAGCGGTTCTTTTCGGACCTGGGATAAGTTACATGCAACTCTCTTCAGTCATACTACAATAATGATATTATCCCATGGGTACAGGAGACCAAGTACCTGGACATTGCTCTGAGCTCAAATTTGAAGTGGAATAAGCAAGTTTCAGATATTCAGATCGAAATTAAGAACCCAAACCCAGTAATCCTCAATCACATGTATAGGGGTATCATTCGATCCCATTTGAAATACGGAGCGCAGTTGTTTAGTCCTATGTCAAAGTACTTAGGGAGGAAGCTGGACAGTCTCCAGTTTATGGCCCTGAGAATAATGTCAGGTCCACCTAAGGTGTGGAGAGATGTCCTTGGAATTCAGAAGAACGTTATTGACAAGGAGATTTGTTTTAAAAAATATGGCTTTAAGTAACAATCCTATATGGATATATTTGCAAGTGTTGGTTTTTTTTTGGTAGGTGATAAGACTAACAACTATTGGCGAGGTAAGGAGATACCTATCACGGTTCTCGCGTGTAGGTATCTGAGAGAGTTTGAGGATTTGATTGAGAGGGCAGATACGCTTCAATGCTTCGCTTATGCCTTCTATAATCAACTTAAGGCGATTTCTGTGATTGATTTGGGATTCTGACGAGTGACAAGGAATTCTTGGAGAAGATTGACGGATTGGATGGCGGCTTGGTTCACAAGAGTGTATACTGATGCGTCAAAGGATATTGAAACAGGTAGGGTTGGTCTTGGTGTTTTCTGCCCAACAAAAAATGTGTTTTTTTCAAAGATTGTCGGATGAAGTTCACATTTGTACGGCAGATCTTCTTGGAATCAATAAAGCTTTACAACTATGTAAGTTAGATCCTCACTGACTCAAAAAGCGCAATTCAAAAAATCAATGCTTTACAACTATGTAAGGAAAGAAAGTTTGATCCTCACTGACTCAAAAAATCAATTGCTCAATAATTTCATTTAAATTAAGTTGTATCGCACATGATACAAAAAAACTGTTGATTGAAATGAATGAATCACTAAACTCCAGGGTTATATTGGCCTGGATACCGAGTCATTCGAATATTCATGGTAACACAATGGCTGATAAACTTGCAAACGTGGGTAGAATTCTGAATGACATGCTCTAAAAATAAAGTTTGACAAAGAAGAGCTATATCCTTTAATAAAAAGGAAAACTCAAAGTGAGTGGAAGGCCTGGTGGAAACAATCTGCAAGGGAAAAAGGGGTATGGTATGCCTCTATTCAGGGTGGGTTCCAATTTACACCATGGTATAAAAATATAACCCTCGTAGATAGAAGACACGTAACTATTATTCGCATGAGATCAGGTCATTGTCTTACTCCGGCTCACCTTTTTAGATTGGGGCTATTGGAATCCCCAGATTGTGAATGTAACACAGGAATCTCTGACCTTTTGCATATATTATTCGTGTGTCCCATAATGGACAAGGACTTGTACAGAGAATTAATTAAAGTCAACGTGCCTAGTCCCATGTTAGTCAAAATTTTAATTAATAAATATCTAATTCACAATAGAATCAAACTATCAAGATATCGTAGTAATAGCTTTCAAGTATTGACATAATATAATATGAATAACGTTATAATGTAGGAGTTTAAATAAAATTAATTAACAAGATAAAGGCAATAAAATTGAGTGATACAATTTAATTAGAATCCTTTCTTTTAGTCCTATGGGTTCTTCATCTTTCGGTGTGTGTAATGCCCTCCGGTAGTCCGGGAGCGAGAAGAGTATTAACCTCTGTTGTGCTGTCTGTCTAACTAACTGTCTTCTTAGTAAAAGTATGTATAAGTATAAAGTGAATTGAATAATAATATTGGGAATCGGGATTATTTTTGGAAAGTCTAAGAAAAGTTTGAAAAGCCAGGTGGAAAGAGAGAAATTGTTGCAGGAACTGCAGGTCACTGAACCGGTCTATCCCCTTTGCCTCCCACTCGATTTGGGTAAATGCTACATGCGAAGCCCAAAGTGAAACGAACGAACAACAACAAGGTGCAGCGGTTATATCCTTGGAGCGACGACGGAAAAATAAAACTAAAATTATTGTACTTTAATGTCCAAACAAAATACAAATAAACCATGACATGATAAGATGAGAATTTACATAAACGAAATAGATGCTAATCTCTGGTTATTATAAGAAGGAGATATGAGCAGAACATACCAAAAAATCGTATCGATATGAATGAAAATTCCGAATTTGTGATTTCTTGATTTTCAGTTTGAAAAATCTGCTTCAAGCGTACATACCAGCCAACGCATAGCTATTTTCAATAAATCAATCTCAGATTCTGACACCTCCTGATTTCTGCTATAAAAAAGTTATATAATAATTTTCCGTACGAGGTCGGAAAATATGAGAAAATCGAGGCAGAAAAAAAAATTAATATGGTAATCTTACTTGTTTGAATAGCTTTACTTTTGAGTTTTGATGCATTATGTGGAAGTTGAAGGAATATGCCTTCCAATATTTTGACAACGTTTAGGCTAAAATATTTAGATTTATACATTTAACTACGTTCTCAGTGAAAACGTTTTGAAGCTAGAAAAATGGGTCAGGATCGGAAAATGTTGAAATTTTTTGGTGAGTAGATGCTATTTACGGCAGATTTCAAGGTAAAATTTTTTTATTAAATTTATTTTATTAAATTTTTTAAATAACAATAAATACTTTGGTTATAATTTCACCTCTAATTAAGTTGTTCATATTATATATTATGACAATCCTTAAACTTAAACAATAAATATGTATTAGTTTTATTTCACTTTAGCCACATATCGTGCATTTATTTACCTAGGGCGATCCTGTAAGATTTTTCGCATTATTTTAATATTTATTTATCTTTTACTTCATATAACGAGTACTTTTTTTGTTTTATTTGTATTTGGTTTATCTTTGGCTCCAGCCTGTATGAGATGGATACTCGTAGGTTTAAAGTGACACATTTGAGTATTCGTTCAATATTCACAAGTTTTGATGATTTTCGAGATATAGTGGAAACTAACGATTTTGACATAATTTTACTATCTGAAACTTGGCTCTCAATTGATAATTTGTCTGAACCTTTTTTGATTCCAGATTTTAAGCTTTTTAGAAGAGATAGGGAAGGTAGAGGAGGTGGTGTTGCTGCGTATGTGAAGGACAACTTAAACGTTAATATTATTGATCTTGATTTTAATGTAAATAACGCATTAGGGTTTTTGATTTTAGATAAAAATAAAAATCAAAAATAAAACCTAAAATTATTAAATATCGCTACTTTCGAAATTTTAATGTCAACAATTTTAATAGTGATTTAAAAGATTTGCCATGGCATCATATTATTTATATAAATGAAATTGACGAAAAGATAAAAGTTCTAAATGACCTTCTTCTAACATTATTTGATGCTGACGCTCCTATTAGGGAAGCTCGGATAACATTTATTTATTTTATTTATTTATTTATTTAGTACAAGAAAGTTTAAATTACAGAGTCAAATACTCCAAATAGTACTTACAATTAACAATCGTTCTTAAGTTTTCTAAAATCGACCTATGTTAAAACTTTGAACATAATTCTTAAACGTTTTAGGCTATATCTAAAAATGTCAATGTTGGTAAATATTTCGTTATAATTCTTTGTTAGATTGTTACAAAAACCTTGTTTACCGTAGTTGGTTCGATGTTGCCCGATGAAATAAGCATTGCAACCATGTTCTCCTTTGAGGCACTCTAATGAACACTTTATCTAACAGGTAATCACATTCTATTTGCCCATGAATTAATTTATACAAAAAATAGCCAAGGCTCCTTCCCTTCTTACTTTAAGACTTTCCAGCCCTGCCAATTGAATGCGTATTTGATAGCCAATATCTCTATATGGAAATCGTAATTTATATAATAAAAATTTTACAAACTTATTTTGCACTCGTTCTAGCTGATCGATATAACAATTATAGAAAGGACACCATATTACACTACAATACTCTAAACACTTCTAACAAGGCAGTTGTACAATGACTTTCTAGATGATTTTAAAATTACCGCGTCAATGTGTTTTTTAAAACTTAAATCGCTACTAATAATTACTCCTAAATCGTTAAAACTATGTACATTTTCTAAAACACAATTTGCAATGGAATAGTCACACATAACGGGTTGTTTACATTTAAAAAAACGCATGACTTTACACTTACTAACATTTAATTCAAAACAATTTGCATTACACCAGTTGACTAAAGAATTCAAGTCTGACTGGAGGGCTAAACAGTCTTCTTTAGTTTTAACTTTGAAAAACAGTTTAAGGTCATCTGCATACATGAGACATTTACAGTTATGAAATTGAGACACAACGCTGTTAAAAAATGTTAAAAATAATACAGGACCCAAATGGGACCCCTGCGGCACGCCCGAAGTCACTTCTATTTCACGAGACAGCACGTTACCAATCTTTACACGTTGTTTACGGTCTGTGAGATAAGATTCTATCCATTTAATGTATGCTCCGGAAACTCCTGCTGCACGTAGTCTCTGCACTAGCAACCGCTGCCACACTCGGTCGAAGGCCTTCGTTAGGTCGGTGTAAACGACGTCAACTTGAAATCCATCCTCAACTGCTTTAACTAGGTAGTCGTGGAAAACTCCTAGGTTGGTAGCGGTTGATCTGCCCTTAAAAAACCCATGCTGCTCCTGTTTAAATGATGAGAATATCTCATCAGTTACGATAGATTCAAATACTTTGGACATTACTGGTAACAGAGACACTCCTCGATAGTTCTTTACGTTCTCACGTTGTCCTGACTTATAAAGAGGCACAAGCCAAGATTTCTTCCATAAGGTCGGAAAAGCGCCACTGGGAAAAGATCTTTGAAAAAGCGCACACAGTGGTCCTGCCAGAGAACTGCGACAGTTTTTTAGTAATATAGAGGGAATTCCGTCAAAACCAGTGCTCTTGGATTCCTTCAGAGTGCTAAGCTTCCCAAGAACTTCTTCATAAGTGAATCTTCGATGTGTAAGATCCACTTGTTCTGTTTCTGCAACAGCTGGTTGTGCAAGGTTTGAATAATCCTTATAGCAGTGCTGGAAATAATCAGCAAAAGCCTCCGCAATGTCTTTAGGATTACCCCTTTCAACGTCGTCCAGGAACATCCTCTTTGGAAAACCGACCTCTTTCCTTAACGAGTTAACATAAGACCAAAAGTATTTTATATTGGCCGGCATCATGTGTTCAGTATTGGCACAGAAAACATATATATTTTCTGTGGTATTGGTAACATACATTAAGTAGCTTAGGTCAATTAGGCATTTTGATTCCCGCCTAATCTTGGGTATTTTTTACTGTTTTTAGTTCTCCTTGGAACAAACTGATTAATTGCCTCATAGAGAATTTGATAAAAAAATCTCCACGGCGTTGTTTGCGTCTTTGCACTGGTTGAGCTGGGTCCAGTCCACTTCTGAGAAGCAAGCACTGAGGCCTTGATAGTCGGCCTTAAAAAAATCATACTCCAAGCTCTCCTCGATCTCCAGGACTTCAAGAATTGAGAGACAGAAAAACATCTCAATTGGAACGTGGTGTTGCACTATATTACTTAAGGGCTGGCAAGCTGATTTCACAGTCCAGTTCGAAAAATCGTCCCCAAAAACAAGGTCCAGAAATGTATTAAATTCATTTGGAATGTGATTAAGTTGTTGTAGCTCATTAAAGAGCATTCCAGAAATCAAAACGTTTGCAGCAGTAGTGGATAAATCATTGGGAACAAGATGTCCTTGGTCAAAGTCCCAGTTTGTCTGGGGCAAGTTAAAATCACCCGCGATCAAAGTCCTAGCTTTCTTGTGCTTCCGTTTTAGGTCCTCTAAAGTTTGAATGAACTCGTCGTAAGCTGCACGCTCGGTATTAGGTGGAAAAAATACGCAACCAAGCAATAAAGGACCGTTCTCTGTCTTTATTAGTGCCCAGGTATCTTCAAAAGCTGGATTGTCACAACCAGGAAGACCAGTTGAGCTTATTCTCGAATTAACAGCAATAAGTGTTCCACCACCTCTTTGACAGTTCAGTGCTTGGTAATTTCTATCTGTTCTGTATACACGATGTTCCGATGTAAATGCTTCCGAGCTATGAATCCCATCGTTAAGCCACGTTTCAGTCAAAAATATAAAATCGTAATCGGAAGCCAGTACTGCACTCGATACCTCTGATATATTTGTTCTGAGGCCTCCTACATTTTGATAATATGCAGAGACAGTTGTCAGTTTTGTTTTGTTCGATGAGTCCCTCGATGAAAATTCCTCTGCGTACCCCCAATTGTAGCGCCACCAAAAAGTTTCTTCAAGAGAATTATGATTAATTCCCTCTTCGTCTCATAATCTATGTTGCCGTTTTTACTGCAGCTTACTAGTGAGGTGAAGTCAATATTATTCATCCCACAATATTGGCTTACCGTGTCGTTCTGCATTCGGATTAAATTATTGAGGACCGGTCTAAATGACTGGTGACTACAACCGATTACATTGAGATTGGTCATTAATGCAACTTCAAGCAATGCCTCAAGATCAGCTCCAATAATCGGTTTGCCTTTAATAGGGTTATAGTTTGATGAAAATATGATGACGTGATCGGTTTTATCAAAATTTTTGCATAGTTGCTTACAGACGGACACTATATCCGAAAAATATGTCGATGGCAAAACCTGACAGTTGATGTCAAATAGCCGGTTAGAATATTTCATAAATAATAACGCACATCCTCTAGCGTTTTCACCACCAACGATAAGAAGTCTATTCCTTTTATGTTCTACAGAGGATAGACTATTGTTAGATGTTAGTATTGGTAGTCTTTGATTGTAGCTTCTTGGGGACTTGCTCTTGTTTTCTTCGTGTAAATTAAAAATCTTTTGACGTAGTTCCTTTACTTCCTTCAGATGAACTTCGTTGTCCTTTTCTAAGGTCTCAATTGTGCTGATCGTGCTTCTGTTTAAATCATCCAGCTCCTTAATGTTTGCTTCCAACACTTCATTCAAGGCTTTAACTGATTCCAGTTGGGAAGTGGCATTCTTTTCGTTTTCCTTTAGCTGTTTAATTTCGTTTTCCAAAAGTTTATTTCGATGGTTTAATTTTTCTAATTGAGAAGAAAAAGCCTGTTCGGCGTCGGACACAATGTCATCAAAAACTTGACTATTTCGCTTTAGCCTTTCATATTCTCTATCTATAGACTCTATCTCTTGCTTAAAGTACAAAAGTTCCTTTTCACCTTCGTTGAATTTTGTTTGACAATCAGTTGAGCAAAATACTCTATAACCGCCCAATTTGATTGCTTGCTGAGTCCTTTCTAAACAACTCGGATGGAATATGCCGTTGCATTTGATACAACAGAGGTTTGAAAAATCTTTTTTGCAGCACGAGAAAATTTTTTGCTTTTTAAACTTAGGCGTTACACTTTGAGCCGTTATAATTTTACCGTGCGAAAACTCCTTCCGTCGTCCTTCAGGCAGAGATGTATAAATATTTTCTTAAAGTATGTTTTTTCTGTATATTAAAGAATGTTGTTGCACTATTAGAATGACACTGATTAAGTTTCTTAAATAAATCGAGATAATTGTTTACTTTATTTAACTCTGATTGAACAGAACACAATTTTCTACACAATATGATGGATATCAACCTAAAGCTAAAGCAATTTAAGAGAAAGTACAAATATTATTTAATACATTTACAATTCCATTCATAATTTTCTTTTTCTTCGCTTGGTCGCTAAGATTAATTCTGATCACTTTAGTTTTTTTTTTGTTTCAACTGCTTCGTTCTTCCATCTTTTACAGGTTGTCTTTTGGTAATTGTTTTTTTTTTCTTTATGGAGAAAATCGGATGCAATTAGTGCGCAATTTATTTGAATAAGTTTGGGTGTGAGATGGTTGAGTAGAGTAGCTATTAAAAGCTAGACTGCGCCATTTCTGAGCTCTTTAGCTTTATTTTTTCTTCAAATAATATGTGTATTACCTTTTCACTTTTTTATAAAGGCTGTTTATTATTATTATTATTATTATTATTATGATTATAAAATTTTACTTTTAGTGTATCGAAGCTTTTATACTAAGTAAGTGGATTTATTTGCCTGAAATCTCTCTTTTTTTTTTTGAATGGCCGGAGAATCTGGAAAGCAGCTGTTTCTCCCAATTTTATGGAAAACTTCGAGGTAAAATTTGACTCTATAAACATCGCAGTTGTGGCGAGTAATGTCAAAATGTGTACACACCATTTTTTATGTATTTTTATAACTAACAATACAACATTTGCGAGCCCCCATGAATCATACTATATAAGCCGTGATTGTTAACGTTCAAGCATTTGCCTCTGCACCTCCCCACCTAGCAGCTACACATAGGGAATACAAGATTAAAACATAAGGCATATATATTTTCGTTTTTTTATATAAAACCAGCAATTCGATATAAAACGACACAATTTGAAACGTTTTACGTTTTAACTTATCATAGGTTATTCATACATAGGCACTCACAGCAGTGGCAGTTTCTTTGGATATTTCCCGTAAAAACCCCAACAATATCACGAATGCCTTTCGAAGACTAAATATTTCCGTCTTGAGTATACAAACTTTCAGCAAATACAATATCTCGTTTGATGGCCGTGGACGCCTCTTCCATTTTGGTCTTTAGGGCCGGATTTCCAATGATTTTCGCTGCGTCACGAACATCCATTATCGTTTCGTTTAATTGTTGGATGCAACGAACTATGATGCCTTCTTGGATCTCGGTAAGTTTCATTATTTCAGCGAATGGCTACAATCAAAAAATAATAATACACATTTGGATTATTTTGCATATTAATTTAAGATATTGAAATAATTAGATAATATGTGAGGAAAAACGTATTGCCCTCATAGATGGATGACTAATGATTTTAGTTTCAACGTATAAAATGTACTTGTCTTATGTAATTATTTCTATCTCACTTCGACCAACGAATTGCGATAATTCTTTGATAGACGATGGTTAATTTTCACTCTTTTGGCATAACCTGCACATGACAAGCTGCTCTTAATAATAACTTACCTCTGCGTTTGCCCATCTGTATACCACATGTACCAATCCAAAATTAAGGTCAGTTTGAAACTCATCAGTCTGAATACCCAAATCCAATTCCAAATTGGCGATTTTTAGATGAACTGACTTTAGTTGTTCTATACCCTGAAATATCATTCTGTTTTCATATATTAATATACAATACAAATTCAGTACATTAGCTTTTAGAAAAAATAAAATAAATCTTGTTAGAACCCGTCCTGAACAGACTCCGATCTTGGTCGCGTACCTGATCGGACTGGACTGTGTACCCAGGAAAGTGCACTGCGGATTTTTACCCTTTTTCGTTTAAAATTACCTGTTTAATCGCCCTTCTGTCTGGCTTGCTTTTAACGACATTAGTTACTAGTAAAGGCCCTAGTGAGCTTAATATTAGCAATTTTTCAGTCTCCGGGGACGGACCCCCGGTTCTATTAGAGCGCAAAATGGAACAGGATGACGACTGCTCATCCCTTAAGTCAGAGGACAGCCGTTCGTCTGTACCTAGCGACAGAGTAATGGATAAAACTCGTTACATCCACGCTAAACTGTCTAAAAATACCGACACTTGCACTGAATGCGCTAAAAGCCACCTTGAGCTCTCAAGTATTACAGGCAAAAGCGTCACGTCGACTCTAATCCCGCAATTAAATAGAGCCATTGACCATTTAAAGGCTCAACACCAACTTAGGTCAACGTCCTCCGTTCTAAAAAAGGACATTAAATCAAAAATTGACACTGGCAGAGTCCAGGTCAAGAAGACAAAAACCGAAGAAGTTCACGACATGGAGATCCCTAATGAGGATAGCAGGAAGAGACCGGCTAATAGCCCACTTGAAGCCGCAATAAGTAGCGATAAATCCGCAGATACCTCTGCGACCCTGATACAAAACAAAGACCTCGAACCCTTCAAGACGCCCTACAAAACTATAGGGTTGAAAAAGAACATCAAAATTGTAAACCTAGACTTCGGAGGGCCCTCGGTATCTACGAGCAATAGATACGAGGCCCTTTCAGACCTAGAGGATGACAGTAGCACGGTATCTAACCAGGACGTGACGAAAAAGAATGCTAGTAGGGCGAGTGCCAGACTAAAGAAGAAAACACAAGCCCCAATCAAGACGAAACCAGGACCACCACCCCCTATTGTATTGCAGGGCAAAATAAACAGCCATAAGAAGCTCCAGGACGACATGCAAAGGATGCATATCACGAAATTTTCTATTAAATATGCAAAAAACAGCACGATTATTTATCTAGAAAATGAAAAAGACTGGCAGGTTTTCAAACGAAACTGTGACAATGAGAGTTTGAAATACCACTCTTATGCCGAAAAGCATCAGAAGACAAGGGCATATGTTCTTCGGGGATTAGATGGGGACATCCCCATTGCCGAAATTAAAAGGCAGCTCCTAGAGGAGTACGAATACAATGCCAAGAACGTATTCGAAATGAAGAAAACGTATGTACCCCTCTACTTAGTTGTCCTCGACGCATCCTACACTCTAAGAAAGGTCCAGCAAGACATAAGGACTTTAATGAACATAAAAGTCACTTGGGAAAATCGGCGCAGCACAAAGCCCATAATGCAATGCCGCCGATGTCAGGGCCATGGGCATTCTATGTCCTACTGCAAACGAGACTTCAAATGCTCAAAATGCGCCCAAGGACATGAAATTACTTCATGTACCTCGGAAGAAATAAAATGTGCGAACTGTGGAGGCCCTCACCGGGCAATAAACCCAGACTGCCCGGTCTACCAATTTAAATTAAATCAGCTGCAAAACGCAACAAGCAGCAATAACAAAACCGCCCCAAAGAAGCTAGTTCCGGCACCCTTGCCCGCCACGCCGGCCTGGCAGGGGCAAGGTCGTCTGAGTCAAGGCCGGGGTACAAAATCAAGACCCCAACCCCCACAGCAGCCCCAGGAAAAGCGCCCACCCCAACAGCGCCCCCAGGGAAACTACGAGAGCGACTTTCCCAATACTCTTAGAGCCGCCCCCCCGCAAGCTCAAACAGACCCGCATCATAGTAAGGTAGGTGCTCTTGCTAGTAATGTGACTGATCAGTTTTCAAATTTGCACAACGTAGTAAACGAGATTAACTCGCTTGTGAACGTCTCAGAGTTGTTCTTTGCATTGGACGAGTTTTGTTCAATGCTTAAAGCATGTAACGGCGACAAGGCTCGTGTAATGCAGGGAACGATTCAATTCTTTTCGACTGAGATTTACAAATACAATATATAATGGATGACTTGTTTCCAATGTATGTCATAAATGTTCTATCATGGAATTGTAACGGTATTAGACAGAAAATCGGCGAATTCTAGCATTTTTTGTATAATTCCAACTTTCAGGTTGTTTTTCTACTAGAAACCTTTTTGCCCGAAGATTTTTTTGCTCAAAGTCCGTGGGTATACCGTCGAGCGCTTCGATAGGCGTGCCCGCGGAGGGGGAGTGGCCTGTCTGGTGCATAGGTCGCTGCGATATAAAAGGAAAAATCGCATCGACTCTCGCATAGAACACGTAGCCATCGAGTTGGACGGTGGCCTGTGCATCAGCGGCGGCTACGCTCCACCGGCGGCTACGCTCCACCGGCATTGCGCCTCACGCAAAACGACTTTGCAGTATTCTTTACCCCCCGCAAAAAATCACTACTTATTGGCGATTTCAACGCCAAACACGTTGAGTTTGACGATGCCAGCACTACACATAAAGGCACCGTTCTTCGAAATTTTCTAGAAAACAACCGGGAAATCCTATACCACAGAACAAAATATCCCACCTTCCACAGTGGAAACACGTCTTCGTACCTGGATGTAGCGATGACCCTGGGAATGGCAGGAGTAGCGCCGCCTAAAGTTGTCTGCAACTTCAACTCGGATCACTTGCCAATTAAGATGAGCCTAGCTAACACTAGGCGGCCGGAAGCCTATGGGAAATTTATTTCTTATAAAAATCTTGATTGGCGGGTGTTTCGACAGAGGCTGAGCGATGCAACTGTCATCCCTGGGCAAATCGAAACTATCCAGGAACTAGAGACTCAAGTTGACACTTTAACCCGCAACATGCAGCACGTCAGAGACGCCTTATGTCCGGTAGTCAGGAGGAAACCATTCGTGGAAACTCTTCCTGACGACATCCTAAACCTAATCAATTTCCGGAATCGAATTCGTCGCAGGTGGCAAAGGAATCGCGCTGCAATCGACAGAGTGAGGCTCAACGCCCTGACGGAACAGATAAGGGTGAATATCCGCAATTACAGAGAAGCGAAGTGGATGAAGTTCGTGAACGAGCTCGGCACAGAGGACGGTTCCCTGTGGAAACTTGCGAGGCAGGCTAGAGGAGGCCCGGTCGACATTCCCGCCATTTCACACAATGGCGAGGATATCATAGATACCCGTGGGAAGACTGAGGCCTTCGCTGACTTCCTCGAGAGTGTACACGGAGAGATACCTGATACTGTGCCATTGCACGCTCAAGTAACAGAGGTAATAAGGCCCTTTTTGAAACAATATCCGATCCCGCCCTCTGTAATGGATAAACTCCGAGTCACCCCGTCAGAACTCCGCAGTGCCCTCGGCCATCTGCCAAAGAATAAGGCTCCGGGACCTGATACGATCCCTAACCTACTCCTCAAAAATATCCCTACCAAAACCCTTATACAATTAATGCATATAATAAATGCCATAATTCGTCTGCAACATTTCCCTAATTCCTGGAAGATCGCGCACGTAGTACTGTTCCCTAAGCCCGGGAAAGACCCTAGACAAACCAGCTCATATAGGCCCATATCGTTATTAAACACACTGAGCAAGATCACTGAGAAACTCTTATTGCCCAGGATGAACAGGATAGCCCTGAACCGTCGTGTACTCCCTCAGGAGCAGTTCGGTTTTCGCAGCGGACATAGTACTAATATGCTCGCTGCGAAGATCGTGCAGGATATATACGACGGATTCAATATAGGGCATTGCACGTCCCTATTACTCCTGGACATAGAGAGAGCATTTGACCGGGTATGGCATGATGGATTGCTGTATAAGCTTTTCATCACATACAGTTTTCCACTACATATCGCAGCATTAGTGGCGTCATACCTGGTCGGGCGCACCTTCTCAGTGCGCATAAATGAGTCATTCTCATCCCGGAGAATGATCAAGGCAGGGGTACCTCAGGGAACGGTACTATCCCCACAGCTATTCAATTATTACATAGCAGATCTTCCATCCCACCCTGAAACGTCCCTCGCGTTTTACGCGGACGACACAGCCCTCTACTCCCACTCCGTATCCGCACAGGAGGCGACAAATAACCTTAGCGCCCACATGGAGCGAGTAACACAGTATTATCAGAATTGGAAAATCCGGCTTAATGCTGGTAAAACGGAGTTAGCCATTTTTTATCGAAAATTCACAAACATTGTATCAGCCCCTATCCTAATCAACAATACCCCCATCCCTCCCAAAACATCCGTGAAATACCTAGGAATCATTTTTGATATGAGGCTCAACTTTGGAAAGCACATCACTCATGTGCAAGCTAAAAACAGGGAAGTCTTCCATAAGTTGAAGCCTCTTATCAGAAATGGTTCCTGTCTTAGCCCTCAAAACAAGCTCATCATCTATAAGTCAATTATCCGGCCGTATCTGACGTATGGGGCACCTGTTTGGTGCTCTGTGGCCGACTCGCATCTCAAAAAATTGCAAATCCTGCAGAATAAACACCTCAGGGCAGTATTCTCGGCGGACCGGTATACCAGGATCCGGGACTTGCACGCCTGGGCAGGAATCGATTATATCGACGTATATATCGATAAAATGGCGTGTAAGTTCTACACTACTGGAATACGGGGCTCGCCGAGAACTGCCCATATTGCAGATTTGAGGTGCGATGCGGCCATTAGGCCTAAGCATGGCCCCATACACCGCAGAACCACCATGTACTTTACGGAACCGCGGCCACCGGAATAATTGACTCTCCTGTCTTCCCACATTTCCCTAAAACCACCCCCATCCACCCCTTCTGCGCCCCCCGGTGTTGTCGATAAAACGACAAATATCAGGAGCGCAGAAGTTGCAGATCTCAGCTTCGACACGGCGACCCAAGGCAGGCTCCCCTCCACTACACCGAAAAGTGTGGTGGGCGGGGCTTGCTAAGGGACCTGGCCTAGCTATAAAAGCTAATCGTCTTGACTGTATTAAATCAGTCTTAACGCTGCTCCCAAGTCGCCTCCATGCTCCCCTGTTCCGGCAGGCGAAGTATGGCACGACGAGCCGGGACTATGCCTAATACCTTGTTACAATTCTCACCTCACCGAAGCTAGTAGCTTGCTACTAGCCTCCTATCTTTTACCTATGTGTATGAATGTTGTGAATGTCCTGTGTTGTGCGTGAACCAAAGAATCGTGTAATGGGGTTTTTCCTATTGTTTTCCCCATGTAACTACCCCTCACTATCCCACCCCCTGGAAAACAAGTCATCAGTTCTATTGTCAGCCGTGTGTAATCTCAAATTGCAAAATATCTGAAAGGTTCCACCTAAGTAGATCAGTTGCGTTACTGGAAAGAGTGCCTAGCTACAAGCTGGAACACAGCTTTGACTCACCATCGGTCATTTGCATTGAGTGAGCATGCCGGGGGGATGCTGAGACGCCCTCAGGGCGATCGCTGCCTTCTGGCGCGTGTTCATTATATATGTCGAATACAAGCTGTGTATTGTAAGCTAGGTATATGTATACAAATGTAACTACCTAAATAAATGTTGTTGCTTGCTTGCTTGCGTCCTGAACAGTGCCTAAAATCTGAAATATCATAACAGGTAGGTACTTTAAGTTTATGGATGCTAGTTGAAATCTTGCTGCATGGCCGATGTATATTATAGGAGATGCACGAATGAGTTTAAAACAAATTTCAATAGTAATTTCAATTGATGTTTAACATGTAGGCTGGCGAACAAAAGAATCGGCAAAAGCGATTTTAGTTCCATTTTCAAATTGCTGTCCATCTGTTCCACATTAAACCGCAAGAAGTGATTATTCAGCAGGGCTGATATTGCCATGATATAGGGGTGATCAATAATTTCACGAACACTCACCTTTTTCAAATTAGAAGTTAGTTCTTCTTCATATTCTTTGGGCTCCCCTCTTAATTTTACCCTGAAGACTAATGAAGATAACAAAGCAGCCACTTCGGCGGCTTGTAAATCGACGAATATATCACCCACCACCAGTTCTGTGATAAGTAGTTCGTTCATGCCCATTTCACAAGCTACATT